>OZ010719.1:6236191-6542691 GCA_963932345.1 Ophion ventricosus | reverse complement strand
TGAGCTCCGAAAGGATTCAAGACGAGAACGAGTTTCGATGTACCGTTGTCTTTTTCATGATATTCCATTTTTTTTCGCGAATTCCGAATAAACGAGAATTGTAGCGATTTATTGGAAATTATTTGAGGAATTTTTATTTTTATTTTCCTACTATCTTCTATATTTTATTTAGGACGAAAAATTTGTAGCTAGCACATTTAATCTTTCGTTTACTGCAACCGGACTTTTTACTTCACAGGACAATTGTCATATCGAAACGAGTCATGCTGTGGGTAAAAAAAAGTATTTGCACACCTCATATTTTTCAAATTATCCTGTCGAAAAGAAATGAAATACTTTAGCATTTTTTTTTTCGAAGGAAAAAAAAATTTCGTAAAAAATTTTCGAAATAAAATAAAATGCTAAAGCATTTTTTTTTTTCTCAGGATAATTTGAAAAACACGCGTTGCGCAAAAATAAAAACAGCATTTTCACCTTCTAAAAGCCATGCCTCGAAAACCAGAAACTTCAAATTCAAGGAACTCCAGAATTTTCATTTTGTAAAATGCACATTTATTTATACCGATCGCATCATCGATAAGCCGATCTGCAACCGTGTAAACTTTATTCTCAGTATTTTCTCCCGACACGCGAAACCAAGGACAATAATCGTACGGAGCGATTGATCGAGGAGAATGGTGAGGCCAATTTTCTCTGTGGTAGGCGAGAATCTCAAGGAAACTTTCGAGACGTGAATGTGAACAATTTCGTAGTGTGTGTGAGGGAGAGAACGAGAGAGAACGAGAGAGAACGAGGGAGAGAGAGAGAGAGAGAGAGAGGAGAGAGAGAGAGAGAGAGAGAGAGAGAGAGAGAGAGAGGAGAGAGAGAGAGTGAGAGAGAGACAGAGAGAGAGACAGAGAGAGAGAGAGAGAGAGAGAGAGAGAGAAAGAGAGAGAGCAATGTTTTCTTGTGTTAGTCAACCCAGGGACGTAAAGGGGAGGCTGTAAAGAACCTTCGTTCTTTTCCTTCTTTCTCCTCTCGTTTTTATACACACGTGTGTGCGTTTCGGTCTTTTGTCAGGTAAAGAATATAGGTGGTTGTAGGTAGGCTGCGGATGGAGGTAGGTGTCGCGGTATGTAGGTGGGCGGTTGCCCCGTTTCGACCGTTTGTTGATCCCGCTTTAGCTCCGCGATACAACCACGATATCCGTGAGATATTCTTATCACTGTATAATATATATATATATAGACTTGGCCAAAAGTATCGGGCATATGAAGCTTTTTCTTATTAAAAATTAACTGCTGTTATCATTAAGGTACAGAGTGAACCTACAAATTAGTAAAACGCGAAAATTATTTACGCTCCATACATGTATTTATTGCAATTTATAAATATTTTAAGGCCTTAGGCCACTCTAGAAGCAAAAAAAAGAGCATATTTTGTGATTTTTTTTCAGCGAAACGTGAATGGGTCCTCAAAATAAATAAAAAATCTATAAACAAACGCCTTGGCGAGACTACTACCTTAAGCAATTTATACTTTTTACCATAAGATTTATACTTTATGAGGATCTACTAATTCTTATGTTTGTATATTGTGTTTGGAAAATTCAACGTACAGAATGCCATGGGATCCATCAAGAATTCGATTCTTACATTGGATTCCAATGAAGAATCCCAGTTAGAATCCAATGTACGAGCAGGACGTTTTAGTATAGGGATCCAATGCGATGATCTATCCCTATCAGAAAGTAAGGAGATGTATGATATTCCAATTGGATCCCTACGACAAATTCGTGCTCAGGGATGAAACGAACCGTAATGTCTGCTTGTAAAATTTCAAAGAGCTGGGCTGTTTCTAATTCCGAATATTTAATATCGAAGTTAGTATTTTCCTTAAAAACATGCCAGACAGCAGGAGACTATTGTCCATATGAGGCAAAATAAAAATTATCAACCGTTTTCTTTTTCGATCATCCAATCTCGCTGAGAGAACGCTTGTAAGATTCAAAATCTTACTGAGATCCCGCACCCGCATATGTGAGTATTATATTCGTGGTGTATAGTGCGTTCAATGCCCGCGGTTCAATTCCACCCTCACGGTCTTTCGGTCTTGTCATACTCGCTCGAAGGGTCTTGAGAATAACGACGTCACAGCATGTCGGAACAATTTATTGTTAAAATACAGGTAAACCGGTCTTTTCAATTCAACCATTTCTCTTTTCGTACACCATAGCGAGCACCATAGACCGGTGGGGAAAAATTATCTGGGAGGTGCACCTTATTTCAAAATAATTGCCGAGATATTTGTCTGATTTATTCGTACATTGGTAATTCGAAGCTGAGGGAATTCTGAATCCACTTACGTGGCACTTGTGCCTGAGGCGCGTGGTGTCGAAATTGTCGCTACGGAGGAATAAAACAAAACCCGTTTGACCAGTCTATACCAGTGCTCAATTTAATTCTTATATATTTAGGGCCTCTTTTCGCCTATGTCGTTACAATCGCCGCTTGTGTAAATCGTTTGTTGCATTTTTACAAATCGTCAACGAATTATTTCTTATACGGGATTCTCTGTGTCGGACGAGTAGAACTGGGCCACGACAGAAAATGCAGCACTGCATGGCCACGCCCTTGTCCGGTCGTTGCAAGTATACCTGCTCTCGTGAATATCTGTTCATCCAACAACTAGTAGAATCGGTAACTCGAATCCCAATATATACGTGTACGTACAGTAGAATCGTGATTACCTGACCACGCATGTTGGCAATCAATTGGCTCGACAATCGAAAAAAAAAAATGAATGTTGCAAATATTTTATTATAATGACCAAGAATCCGTAACGAACGTCTCATCTACAGGAAAAAAATCATTTTCAAGTACGTCGCAGATAAAGGTACCCGTTATTCACGTATGGAAAGTTTCAGATAAGGTCAACGACTAAATAAGAGAGATACAAATTGTTGAAATTAGGATTTTTAACACAGGTCTTTATGGAAGAGTTACCCTGAAAAGACGATGATGTATCAAGTGACAACTTTGCACTCACGCGACAGATATTGACAAAAAAACTACTCTATCGTTGACTAGGCCATGGATATTCCAAATACAATTGAACAGTTTTTGGTTAACGACTTTGTAAAATGATATTTAATGTTAAGATGTCGAAATACTTGAAGTTCTGAAACGTTAATTCGTTTGTGATTGACGTATAGCTAGAACAATTTAATTAATCGTAATAAAATAACAAACTTAATCGATTAATGATACCAGTAATTTATTTCTTAACAATAATAAAAAAATAAATTTGTATTACAGAGTAAACAAGAATCCTCAAGATATTCTATAAATTCTTTGAAAAAGACTAAAATTTTGTGCATATCATCAAGTTCACATCACGCGACGACCTACGGTCAGCACGGTGTCATGAGTACGACAGAGTGAAATGGAGAAACGTTGTGTCGTGTAGTACTTCTCTATGCAGTACCGTAACGTACAATTGTGATAATTTTACGGTATTCATTTATCGATGTGCAATTAATCAATTTTGTATATAATATAACAATACATTTATAATAATTAATAAACCAATAATACATTTATAATCATGAATAAACGAAAAAAGGACTCTGCTTATGCGCCCACGCAATCAGTGGGAGCGATCCAGTTGAGACAAATGACGGTTTATGAGTTCTTTTTCCAATAAACCTCAAAAAAAAGCATGCGAGGTATATATTTATTCCGTAGCTGCTAAGTTTTCATAAAATATATAATTAAAGAAGAAAATGATTAATACACATTTCATATCATTCTTCAATTACGTGAAAAAAAACTGTTATGTTACTACTAGCTTGAAAAAGTATAACATTATTGATGATTATTATGAAAGAGTCGTGATCTCTTATTAGATTAAAACGATTCAAAATATTAAAAAGATAAAAGATTGTAAGATTCGTAATCATTTATCAAACCTTGATGGTTCAATATTGAATAAATATGGTTTTCGATGGGTTTTTATTTTTTCTGAATGTTTACAACGATCTAGTTTACGTTAATTCGGTATTATAAATGGTTTATCTTGGTGCTGAATAGCCAAAAAATTGCCTCACTCGTAGTTCGAACATCTTGCCCATCTAACCGTACGTAAAATTACATACATTAAACTTTTTTTAGCTCCGGTGTTTTGTGGTAAAAACATTTTTTAAAACTCGTATAGATTCAGTATAGTCCGGAGAATAACATATGTATTTTTTTCTCTTAATCTTGGACTGTGGGTAAACCAATCTTCTTAATATATTTACTTTAAAAAAACCATCGTATTCTCAGTCGAAACCAGGAATTTTTTGTATATCGTTGAGGGTGTGATACCCGCTCAAACCACTTCGAACACGCGATTTCTATACTTTCTCTGAAGCTGCCTGACTAGCCGCAAAAAAACAGTCTCAGCTAATGCAGAATTACAGAAAAAAAAGTCGCCGGGTTTACGGTCGCTTCGTCAACAATGTTGCTCGTTTTGGAGAAAATAAAAATCACGTTTTTCAGCTATCAGTTTCACGCATTCGTGAAAGGCTCCTCGATCCTGTTTGAGAACGTTTGCCAGATACAATCCCAAGCAAAAGTAGCCGAAATTTTGAATGCTACAAGATATGTCTTAAATGTGAAGCAAGCTCTGTCCCAAATGGCACAATATGTGGACCAACTATCAAATTTCCAGTTCAATTTTTTCATTTCATGATAGTTTCACCTGTATTCGTTAATAATTAACTTTATCAATGTTTTATTGAGTATAAAGCCTTCATAGAGTGAAATATTATATTACCACGGTTGGATGGTCCCCTTGGTCTCTCCAACTCACTACGTCCTAATATAGGGGAGAGTGAGGCACAATGTGTCACGGGGTACAGTGAGCCACATGCGATTTCTCAGAGGTTTGTAGCTCGTTAAGTTTTTTTTCGAACTCATTATTCTAGGATTTTTAATAATTTTGCAAAATTTTATTTTATTTTTCTAACCAGACTACTTTGGTAAGAGTAAAAATTCGATAGAAAAAAAGTGACACACTGTGCCCCACCTTCACCTGATGAATTGGAGAGAACTAGTGGTCCTAACCAAGAGTTCTGGCAAGGCATTTCGAATTCTATCCTCTCGAAATGCAGACGAGTGCCTTATTTACACCGTTGTATTATAAATCAGCCAATCAGGCTCTTGTCACTCCATCACCGTTCATTGGGTCAACCGAAAAATGTAAATCAACAATTTCTATACGTTTTCTCCGTAGCTTTTTCTTCTGATTTCTTTCTTTGACACTTTTAGCGGCTCGGAAACATGTATGTGAGTCACGTGTCGTGGCTACTAATGTCCTTTCTCAATTCTATCGGGTGTGTGTCTTTACTGGTACGATCTATCGAAGCATTTGCACATGTCCGAACGCACTGCAGATGTCCAGTGTACGTACATCGCTCTATAAAAAAAAAAATTAAAAAAATATATATATCATTGACGTTCTGGGTCACGCGCCTTTTCCAGGCCAAGTGCGGCAATTCCACATCAGGTCGATGAACCATTCTCTCTTTATCTTTATCCCTCTCTCTTTCTCCCTCTATTTCATCTCCCTATCGTTATTTCGGAGACTGGAGAAGAGAGTTCGAAAAAATTATATCGCTGGCATTTCTCAAAACTGATTGCATTTTTCGGATTCCTCGAGCCTCATTGTTTTTCCAAACATAACTAAAGGTGTACCGAATACGGTAATATCGGTGTATGATATTTTTTTTCTGGTTTAACGGAGCCAGTGAGTTTTTCGATTAATTAACGAAAAATCTGGTCGTTGGAAAAAAGAAAATGAGGAAAAAATAAGGAAAAAAGGAATTAAGGCTGAGATTTATGTCGACTTATGATGAAGTTTTTTTTTTCAAACGAAAATACATCGAAATAAAAATAGTAATAATTTTCGAAAGAAACTATTTGTTGAAGAACAAATGAAAAAAAATAATGACATTTGTTTCAATGTAAACACAAATAAATGTTAACGTTAAAGATAAAAGAATTATGTAAAAATAAAAGTAATATAATAATAAATCATTCATAACATATACCTACATATATATATATATATATATATATATATGTGTGTGGGAAATAAATTAAAGAAAAATGCACGGGCATTTATTGAGACGCAGGATAACGTTAATTATATTCCATACCGACTCAGAATTAATATACGTCGTCGAACGTGAGCGTTGCGTATATTCCAATATGAATTTCGAAATGTACCATAATTAAGAAGTCGTGCTTCCAATCAAATGGCATTCTGTCCCAGACGAGAGAGACGTGACTCTTTGAAGTTTCCGGTGCGCGAATATTGATAGATCCGTCGTTCAAACGCAAGTGTCCACACAGTACACTCGCATTCCCATTAGAGAATGTTTCCACTCTCGTGGCTTTCTCCCTCACTACGAATCTCCTGATATCTCGATAATTGACAAAACCCCCTCCTTTATTAAAAAGCATACAGCTATTTTCAACGAGAAGCTTGTGAAAATTGGCAATCTCGGTGACATGAAACACGGAAAAGTTCTTTTCATCCTGCACACGTTACGCGTTTCGTGAGACACGATTTCAATATCAATCGAATCACATTCTAGTACATGCGATAAAGCCTAAGCATGCATTTCATCCATCCATGCGTTAGTGTCATAAATAAAATAAATAACATATATCGCAAAAAAAATTAATTATTTATATCATAAATATCATAAATAATTCGTTTTGAATAAACTTTCTTCCAATGTTGTTGATATGAATGGAATTGTTAATTGCGTGTGAATGTTTCTGGAATCTTTCTCTCACATGAATATAAGTCGTAGAGGTTTTAACGCCAATATGACAATAATTACTCATCTTCACACAAACAAATATATATATATATATATATATATATATATATATATATATATACATATATGTATATATCGTTAGGCCAAGTTCTGTATATTTTAATTCGTTTAACGGTAAATACGCGGCTAATTGGCCCACAGGATAACCGTGTAATGAGTGTGCGAGAGTGCACTCGTATGTGCACACTCATATGCACTTCTCCGGCTGTCTGCTTCGCGGCGAATCTTTCGCTATCGATGACTGCTCTAACACGCTGGAGAGCGCTATTTCAGACGAGACACACACGTTATAATACAGTTAAACGATCTCGAGCAATTAAATATCGCGCGCGTTGAATATTTCACCGGTAGGCAGGGAAAGAGAGAGAGAGAGAGGGGGAGGATGAGCGCTGCTCGCAATGAGAAAATTGCACCGAGATCCACTCGCGCGGGGTAAGTACATTGGAACGTGCAATTAACTCGACGAGCAAGCTGCGACGAAACGAGGGCAGTGTAATATACATATGCATATATATATATATATGCGTATGTATATTACACTGCCCTCGTGTGTGCGTGTGTGTCTAGAACCCGTATACGATGCCAGTTTACGAACGTTTTGCTTGTGCAAATCCCGAAAAAAAATCCGATGATGCACTTATGGACAAAAGCATTTACAAATTTGTTTACGGGCACGGAGAGAAAAATACTGCAGGGTCGACGCAAAGAATTTTCGATAGATTCAGCAAGAAACCGAAGTATTTTTCATGCAACTTATTTTATGCTGTGACGTATTCCCTCGTTCCGAATTTTCCGTTTTTTTCCTTCCGATGTGTAACAGTACTGATGAATTTATCTCGTGTGATTCGTTTCGAAATTTTTTCATAAGTAGCATAAGTATATTTTCATAAAACGTGAAACGTCATTACACTTGCCTCGTCAAAACGTCATTACAATTACAAAGCCTCTAGCATTTAAGGTAGTCTCGCCAAGGCGTTTTTCTATAGATTTTTTGTTTATTTTGAGGACTCATTCAAGACACTATTAAATGATTACCTGCAAAATTTCAAAAGGATTCAACATTCCGTTTTAGAGATATTGGCAATCAAAGATTTCATAGTTTTACACTTGTTCTTATGAGGAGCAGTGGAAGATTTTAGATTTCATGCAATAACTTCGAAACTTTTTACAGATTTGTTTCTTATTCTCAGTTACAGAGGAATACATGACGAAGTGGGTAAAAAAAAATCATGAATTTTGACCGTCTCGTTTCGGAGATATAGCGATTTAAATTAAGCAATGTCTGGCGACGCTAGCGCCACGAAGCGACTGGAGCAGAATAGAACTAGATTTTCAGTAGTGTGTGTATATCCGTATACGCAGAGTATCTACGTATTAGTAGCCGGAATGGATAGTCTGAAACAAAAGTGAGGGTTAGGTAAACATTATATTAGGCGTTTTCACCATTACTTTATAAGTTTTTACATCCCGATGAGATGTGCAACTTACATTATAAGGATAATTCGCAATATTTCGAAGCTTTCATCGATTGAGCGGGGGAATAAACTTTTCAACGTGACTGTGGCGAGACTACCACCTTAAGAAAATATTTGAATTTTCAAAAGCTCTATGTTTATGTAAGTTTTAAGTATGTACCGCCTGCGCCTTTGATCAGTGATCAAGGATGGGGTTCATCTGTAGCTTTATTATTTAACTTCATACAATAAATATTATTTTACTTTTTAGTTCAATAGTTTATACATAAAAGCTTGTTTTTAAAAAGATTTTTTACCTTTTTCGAGTATTATTAATGAACGAAATAGAGAAACCACTTGATTATTTAATACGATATTCCTAAAACTATAATTACGGTTTGTTCAGTTTTTTAAATCGAAATCTCATTATTATTTTCCCTACGACCCTATAACTATGGCGTTTACGAGGTGTCATCTGTATTTGCCAAACCGATTAATTTTTGGATAATTAATGCATCCTCAATTAATCTCTCGACGATGTAAATCTCAACCGTCTACGAGCATTTCAATTTTGGTGTCGAAATTCCTTAAAAGGAAAATCACAATTTTTCAAGTTCTAATTAACGGACTTAGATACAACGAAAGACAAAATATAATATATCCTGAAATCTGAATCTTACAAATAAATAAATTTCAAAATAAGTCAATAAATGATAAATAAATAAGATTTAGTTCAAATGAATAAATACCATTAGGTTCAGATAAATCATCAATTAATTTTCCTTCTCCTGTATCTGAGGTTGAGAAAAAAAAAGGTTCAAAGTTTCCACTACAGGAAAAAAAGGTTCAAAAGTTCAGTTTTTGGAAACGCTTCAAAGTTTCAGATTCACGAAAAGGCTCAAAATCTCAGAACAAAAAACTTCAGCCGTTCCCACACGACATCTTTGCCCGAACAGAAAAAAAAATGAAAAAATTATAGATGTTTCAGCATCACATGTTAACCCCACCAGCTTGGCTTCAACCTAAAGAAGCAAATGTACATCAGTACCTTGCAATTTTATAATATCAATAATGTTTTGTTTCTCATTCGATTCATCACTTTTTTATTTCGATGGTATTTTTTTTTTCTCACAATCGCAACGCACATCGTGTAAACTTTTCCGCCGAGCTTACGGAGGAGTCCCGTTGATATTTACAAAGGCACGCGACTTGCCTTTGCTCGCACGTGAGTCGAGTACCAAGTGAGAATCTCGAATACGTTTTGTTGTTGATTTTTTTTTTCCTTTCGATTCGTGTACACGTCGCTCGCGTGCCAGCTCACGCGCATAGACGGGCGTTACATTTTTATTTCAATATCGTTACGGGAGTGCGACGGCCTAAGTTTTTCGAGATTCATAAGCGAAGAGCAAAGACCTCTTATTCAACCAATTTTTCGACTCCCGCGCTCGTGGCGAGACTTAGTCGAGGGTATAATGGATGGACAACTTTTAAAATCGCATTTTGCTTCCGGCGACTGGAAATCCTGAGTATTTTTCGCGCAAACGTCAAATTTCCAATCTCAATTTCGTAATTGATAATAAAAAATAGGACGAATACATTAGGGTCATTAAATGATTTTTTTTTTCATTGTAAAGATCATGTGCGGTTTTTAAAGCAAAGTATGTTTCTTTTTTTTTCCAACAATTAACGATGATATAGCACTTTGAAATTTCTGGTCTGTTCGGCTCGGCAAAAACGCGCCGAAAGCATCCGAAGTTAGCCGAGCGCTCTGTGACGTCAACGCGCGAAAGCCGGTATACGAACTACTCGTGTAATACGAGTATTCTGTCAACCATGGCAACGACAAAATCGTATAAGCCTTGTTTCGTTCCTCTTTGTATAAATACGATGAAAAGTACCCCTAATAGGTATTTCTGAATGTGCCACAAGACATAAAACGTCGAAATCTGTGGTTCGCTGCAGCACGACGCTGCTTTCACGAATCCACTTTCACACATCGTTACACGAAAACTAAATTATATTCCGACTTTTACAGAATTCTTAAGATTTTCAGATGTAAAATGACACATAATTTTACTTTTGTATACACTCGCGTGTAAGCCGTATACATAGCCTATTCGGTCGCGTTCGCGCGGTGACGTCACAAGCGCCAGCGCCGATAGCGTGACATTTCGCGCCAACATCTACAATTTGAATTATCCCAATATAAAAACAATTAATAATTGTCCTTAGAATTATTTCAAAGAAAACCCCTTTGACATTCGGTTTTAATATCACAAAAGATCAATTCTAAAAAAAATTGATTTTTTTTTAGCAAACCCAATTGCTGGAAGAAGAGGCAGACGTTGAATCGTTCTTACAATTAAGTATTAGTGGATGGATATTAAAAAATGGCCAAAATTCTTGAAAATTTGAGGAATGATAGTTCTTGTTAGAATAATAATACATGAATTATTTTAGAATTTTTCACTAAATAATTTAGTAGTTATAAATTTAACACGGTCGCTTATGGGAAAACAGCTTCGGCGGGCGTTAATGGTTGCAAAACGAATGGAACTAAATCAATTCTGAAAATATTATATCAAGATTTAGGATCGAGCGATTGATTATGCTAAGTTTCAAATAAATCGACTGAGTTTATTGTTGAGAAATTAATTAATGAGCAGTATCGCCTTTTTTTAATGATGGATTAATAGCAATCATTGAAAAATTCAATATACATTAAGTTTTTAGATAATTATTGATAATAATAAGATGATCTAAACGTATCGATCAAAATTAAAAATTGATACATTTTTTTGTCGTACAGTTGAAACGGATATAGTCACTGACGGATATAGTCACCCCAATCAAGCACACGCCAATATCGTCGAATTTAACTTCAATTGTTATTAAAAGTGGAAAATTAACATTTCTATGTGTTAATTTATTACTAAATTAACTATTTGTAAGATTAAACATGTACGAAATGATCTAGATTTCTAAATCCACGATTCACCCATTTTGGACTAACTTTTTTCCCGACGGTCCATCCAGTAATACTTTAAGCATACGTGGCTATATTTGACTCTCTGCATTATTGATACAACCTCACGGAACTGCAATTGGGACAAAAAAAATATACGCTCTCGTAATTCTCTACGGAGTGTCCTCGGCGGACATGCAATATCCCGTATACATAGAGCCGTTACGAGTACGCGATATTAAAAAAAAGCTCCGATATGGTTGCTTGAGAGCAGGAAGTCATCGAGAGCCAAATAAGCTCATCGGAGTATCGCGTACGAACCGGAAACCCGATAGTACAAGACTTGGCTATCTTCGGGGGACAATGTCGAGCGGTACCCTGCTCCGTGATCGACACCGTCCAATGAATCTTTCTATCCTATATATATATATATATATATACATATATATGTATACTATATACGCATCCGAGTCATAAGTGCACCATTTTTATTATTTTTATATTCTTGTAGTAGCTGTCCTCTTGACTCCGTCCGCAATGCAATCCAATCGATAGCAAAACTACCCCGTTCAGTTTTAATTTTTTTAAATTTTTAATAGGATTCTACTAAAGTCCCACTTTTACTTATATTGGACTTTCTATATTACATTGGACTCTTTTGTATACCACTTTTATTATTTTTATATTGTTACAGTAGCTGTTATTTTACTGCCACCTTAGTTCTATATATAAAACAAAAAATCTAGTAAGATTCTACTACAATCCTACTTTTATTCTTATATATATAAATATATAGAAGAACTTTAGTAGAATCTCACTATTTTTTTTTAAATATAGAACTGAGGTGTATTTTTTTATATACCATATACCGTATACACTGTACTAACCGACCTCTCCCTTTCGCCCGCGTTGCAAACCCTATTGATGATCCAACTACCCTCACAGCTCTATATTTTTCTAATTTTTAGCAGGATTCTACAAAAATTCTACTTTTACGCATATATATAAATACCGTATATATATTGAAATCTTTTGTGCACCAATTTGATTATTTTTATATTTTTACACTAAGTGTCATCTTGTGTTTGGTTGCATTGCAATCCTATTGACGGTACAATTACACCCTCAGTTCTATTTATAAAAAAAATTCAAATAGGATTTTAGTACAATATACTAGAAATATATGTATAAAGTAGGACTTTAGAAGAATCCCACTAGAATTTTTTTAAATATAGATCTGCGCAGGTAATTTTGTTGCATACCGTACACCGTATACAATGTACTAACTATTCTCTTTCCGTCGCTCGCGTTAAATTCCTATTGATGACCCAACTACCCCCTCAGTTCCATATTTTTTAAATTTTCGGTAGGTTTCTGTATCATTGTTACATATGATACTGAGAAGAGTCCGCACTGCTTTACTATGTGAGATTCTAAGCCACCAAAATCTCTCTTCCACGCCCTTCCTTCCACCCCTCCACTTCCAATTGATTAAGGCCTTAGGCTATTCTAGAGGCAAAAAAGGCATATTTAGTGATTTTTTTCAGCCAAATCATAAAATACATCGGAATTATAAAATAGGGGTTTTATTATACACGTAATTAACTATACAAAGTTATTTTTTCACAGCGATACATGTCAAAATATCAAAAGTCAGGACATGAATCAAGAGGGGTTGCGCTAGAACTCGAAAATCGAGTACTTAGAGATTTTTCACACCCATAAAAATAATCTTTTGGAATATAATTTTATAGGTACTAAGGTACATTTTTAACAAAAAAAAATCGATTTTTGGGAAATCCCAGAGTGGCCTAAGGCCTTAAGTTAATATAAATAATCCGTTAGAAAATGTTCTATAATCTCAAAAATTACGGACAAAGTTGGCAGCATTATTGTATGATTTTATTTGTAAATGTTTGTCAATTACTTAATTTCGTCTTTTATTTCGAGTTTTCTTTTTATTTCCGATATATACTGCTTATTAAAAATAATAACGAACCTCAAATACCATTTATGAAAATTAAAAAAAAGGTACACGGAACTCATGATTAACCGTGAATTTTTGTCAAGAGCCCAACAAGCAAGACCAACGAGTAATGCACGATGCAAAAAAAAAGTGGTCTGCGCAAGATCACGAATTTCGATATAGGACGAATGCCGCGATTTTCAAAGTAATGGCATTGAGCGAGGTCCACCGCTCGTAAGATCGCTATATGCGCTGCGCATACTGGTTCTTTGGCACATAAATATATATATAAAAAATATATATCGCGAAACGTGTCCCAGTGACTCACGGCCGTGTCCACGGGCGAACGAGAAACTCGATAGGATCGAGTATACGCTCGATGTGCACACAGCGAACATCCTCTCGTCGTCCCCAGGGTCGAAACCCTCATTTCCGCGTCTTCTTGCCACCCGATGACAACGTACACTTTTCAACATTAATCTGCAATTATATATTGCCAAACACGTTGTAAACTAATTTTCTTATGACTTTAGCGACTCTTGAGTATCCTCGCTTCTTCAAGCTTTTCGTCAAGCTTTTCTCAATGATGTTTCATTTGTCTCGTTTTTAATTTTACTCATATTCAGCTCCGCCAGCATTCGAAAACCTTTCTCGAATAGTTTTCTCCTCATCAATTAATTCCACGATGTCTTATGACACGATATCGAAATCTATCTCGGAATGCAATCAATTTTCCTTCATTCGTTGCCCAATTTTTTTTCAAATCGATTTAAACGATAAAGATGAATCGAACTTTTTTTTGAGATTCAGATATCGGACATCCATAATCTGAATCTGCATAGAAACGACTTTAGACAGTGAGGAGAATGAAATAATAACAATGTATTGGCACAGATTTTCCACGTTTTCCCCTCTACACTTGTGCAAACCGGAAAAGAGAGAGACTATGTGCAACATTCTGGCTCTCGGAAATTGGAAACTGAAGTGACAGATGTGAGATAAATGGGGTTGAGACCTTAAGGTAGTAGTCTCGCCAAGGCGTTTTTCTATAGATTTTTTTTAATGTTGAGGACTCCTTCAGGACACTATTACATGATTACCTGCAAAATTTCAAAAGGATTCACCTTTCCGTTTTCGAGATATTGGCAATCTTTGATTGCCATGCCAATCTTGAAAACCTTTTACGTGTTCTTATGGGGAGCACTGGAAAATTTCACGCAATAACTTCGAAACTTTTCTACACATTGTTTTTTTTTTTCAATTCTCAGTTACAGAGGAAGATATGACGAGGTGGGTAAAAAAAATCATGAATTTTGACCGCTTAGTTTCAGAGATATAGCGATTTAAATTAAGCAATGTCTAGCGACGCTAGCGCGACGAAGCGACTGGAACAGAATAGAACTAGATTACAGTAGTGCGTGCATATCCGTATACGCGGAGTATCTACGTATTAGTAGCCGGAATGGATAGTCTGATACAAAAGTGAGGGTTAGGTAAACATTATATTAAGCGTTTTCATCATTACTTTATAAGTTTTTTACATCCCGATAAGATATACAACCTACATTATACGGATATTTCGCAATATTTAGAAGCTTTCATCGATTGAGCGGAGAATAAACTTTTCAACGTGACTATGGCGAGACTTTTACCTTGAGGCCCGAAAGGATGTAACAAAAAACGTGGAAGAAAAAAAAATCTCTGCATTAGAAGGATGCAAATTTCATCCCTATTTTCATAAGTAATCTAAGAAGATCCGCGGAAAAAAATCTTTGCATCCATATGAACTCCGCTAAAAATGATATTCGAGAATTAAGATGTCGTCGTTGAACATTCTAAGCAGCCTTCATTAATACCGTGAATTGCAGTGCATATATATATACACGAAAAGAAATTCAACGTGCGCAAACCGTTAGCCGTTGCGAAAGAGCGGAAATTCCACGCCGCAAGGGGCCACATCGTGTCATTAATTTCGATTTTTTTTTTAACGGAAATTTCACCTCATGCCTCTTGATATTAGCCTCACATTTTTTTTGCGAATTGTATCGCATGCGTATCCGAGGCTACGATAAAGCGGAAACAACGTTACGATCGTGAAGGATACACGTGTCCTATATAATGCCACCATAAATATGTAGATTGTCGATCAATTATTGTGCTATCGATAACGAAGGGGAAATTCTAGGCAAAGATTTTCCATCCTTCGTACCGTTAGGTGATTCGGGCCGATATAGAAAGATGATCGTGGGTACACACGCGTATGCTCGTGGGATCAAACTATAAATTCACTCCAACAACGAGATACTGTCACATAAATATCCTGTGAAATATGCTTGCGTTATATATTACTAGCTTTTGCCCACGACTTCATCCACGTGGGCTCTAGGATTTGATCCAGACAGGAGATAAACAGACAGAGAAAACTAAGAAATAAAGACAGAAGGTAGAGTACTCTCAGGCACGGTGGTAGACTGACTGATTGAGGTAAGGGTTGGTAATTAATGAAATAGTAGTATAAGAATGACAACCTTTGATTTCAGTAGCATGCAATGTAATTGATACCTATCAAAGTATATGGCTTTGCAAAAAAGTTCTGTAGACATTATTTTATGATTTATGGTCTTTGGCAAGCAAATTGAAGTTTTGGACGCTCGATACTCTCGAAAAGCCCACATATAGTTGACCATGCAAGAAGCTAACCCGTGCGGAAATTGAGTTCGGGCTTTGATCGGGCCCATCTTAATTTTTCCTAACTTTATTAAGGGGCTAGTCTGGAAGCCTTACATGGGCCTTCACTGGCCGGTCATACTTTACTACCGAGGGCCATTAAAGGCAAAATAACCAGGCTCTTTAAAATTTCCTCAACGGTGCCTCATAAAAATTATTGCAGCCATATGCGTACGTGCGTGTCTGTGCTTTGTGAAAAAGAAATGTGTTATTTCAATCCTTTTGAGGCTTAGAATTCTGTCGCATATTTTGACACGCTTGATCCCGCGTTGTTCCAATGAACAAACTGCATGCGTGTTGGTTCAAGGCATCACAGCTCGTCTACTAAACGCATAGTTTAATTATTATATTTAACCGATCTCGATAATTGTTATGCCTCAAATCTGTTAGTCAAGCAATTTATACTGATTTGCCCCTATAATAGCAAAGTCTGGTAGTATTGGGGAAATCACTACTAGGGAATAACTACACCCCTTAAAGGCCCTTATTTGGTCTCCGTACTTAGACCATAGTTTTAGTCAACCTACCTACCCTACCATTCTCTAACAGGGGCCTGGTCCGGCTCTTCTACGAAAAACCCTACTATGGAATCCACAAACAATCCATTGACGGCCCCGAATTGTATTAGGGATGCCTTGCCAATTTTCCACAAGGGAATCCTTTCTTAGTGCACCTTTACGAGTTGTTTAAAAAAATCCTAAAATATACGTTTCATTATTTGTTTTGAAGAATATTTATACCAAGTTTCAAGTTGATACACGCAAGGAATACAATTTTCCACACAAACTTTTACAACTCATTTCACTCCCTTAAAAGGTTATCATCTCTATACACTTTCTAAGGAACATATCTTCCACATTTGATGTTTCTATCTTCAGCGGTTTAGGCTGTGCGTTGTCTATATGTCAGTCAGTCATTGACTCAGCCAGTCAGTCACGAAACCGTTATATATGTATAGATGACGTGATTCCCTGCGATCGCGTCTTGACAAATTTTTACTGTAACATTTATTTCTATACGTTTGATCCAACGCCTGTTCTCGCGGTGCACTGCGTCTCTCTTTATCTCGCTCACTTGTTTTATCGGTATAAAGACATAGTCTTGCCAAGTTCGGGCTCGTTTTTTCATTGAAAAATATTAACGAACAATGAATTTATTATTATTCCGCCTGCATAGTCAATCCTTGTAGGTGGTTCTGGCAGCTAGGAACGTCTGAAATGAAAAATAAAAATACTTTTTGTACAATAATAAAACCTTCGTGGGGCCGGATAATTTTTTGAAATTTTAAAACTTGTCGACCGAAAAAAAACAACTGTAATCATTCGTTATTAACAAAGGGGTAAATATATTTAAAAATCATCTTAAATTATCCTCTGTCCTAATTAGAATTGAGTCGGATGAATATATTTTAAGATACGACTTATTACTGATATCGCAGCGTCCGGTTCCACGTAGCGCATCGAGCGACGTGGCCCTTCACAAAAATCGTTAATTTTTTCAATTTTTACCAAATCTTTGCTGCAACTGAAAGTTAATATCGACAGAACTACGCAATAATACAAATCGCCCTACGAAATGTTCGTGTACATGAGTTGGAATCGTTAAGAGGTTGACCAATTGTTCTTCTTCATCCCAAACTGGTCAAGCCCGTTGAAGGACATCTCGTTAAAAAGTTTTCACGGGTATGTGTCAACGCGTCGAGAAAATCACCGAGCTGATAAATCCGGAAGTACCGAATGCACGGAATCATCGCAACTCGGATAATAACCGTTGCTCGGCCTACTGCCGTAACTCAACTCACTCAAAGCACACATACACGTAAACGTAATGTTCAAGGCATAGTTTTCCGGTTCATTGCCGGTTCGTACTCCATAAAAGTATCAACCAGTACACAAGCGAGTGAAATAATCGTCATGAACATCACGACCAGCGAACCTATCAGAGGGCGCCGAAGAAGTCATTGTTCAAGTCGATTTTTTTTTCTCCGCACAAGCCCGTTACGAATGCCAGTTAACGGACTGTCCGAATACTTTCTATACGGAGTAATATACCAATACTGACCGACTTCCTGCACCACTGAACACTACACTCAGTTCTCTCGGCCCGTAGATCCAGCTCCGTAGACTTTGCTCAATTAGTAATCCTCTAAGCTTTGTCGAATTTGCATCATTCACTGCGAGTTGAAATACGACTCACGAGAATTCTCACTCGGATGGCGGAAATTTTGAATATAATTGAAATGGAAAAAAAATGTTTAAGGTATTCCTTACATAAGACAGGGCTTTTTTGATTCATTAGTAGATTACAGTGGTGATCAATAAAAATAAGTTACAATCAGTTATTATACTCGACGATGAACTGGAATGAAAAATTTTGCATACATTTTGTAGGATTAGACATTTTTACATGTTATCTGAGACCTCACGGTTATGAAAATTCTTCTGATAGTCTCATTTTTCTAAGTTTTATCGTTAATATTTTGTTCAAAAATTCGGTTACGGTTTTTATTCTCATTACGGAATCTTCAAATTTTTTACATGCTTAGAGCAGTTTATATCCAACATCGAGAGTTATTTAGTATAAAAATGATCAGATAGAAATGTGGCCAGAATGTCATCTCCATAAAGTGCTGCATAAATTCAGCCATTTTTAAAGTCTTTCAATTAATTTGGCTCCGGTAACTTGGGCTTGAAATTTCACAAGTATACTGAGATGTATTTTTACTCAATTGTAGACGAGATTTTATGGGTTTATGGGAAAAACGAAACCGGGCAAAATGAGCTGCAATTTTAAATTCTCAAATATATGTCCTAAATGCAAAGTAAAAAAAAATAGTAAATGCCATTGAATGTGGATCAAGCCTTGAATTTCTAGTTAAAAGTGTTTTTTTTTATTCGGCCAATATTTTATCATATAATAATAAAATAACTAATAGTAAATATTTATTAATATTAAATGATCATTATCATTGAATAATTATTGATGTTAAGTAATTATTGAGGTTAAGTAACTATTAATATAAATATTATTAATATTAAATTAATATTAAATTACGACTAGTTACAGGACTTTCGAACCGCTCAAACATTGATAGCAATGCCATAAAGTTTGGTAAGAATGTACGGACGAGTCAAACGAGAAAATAATTTCATTAAGTTACAATTAATTACACTAAAATTATGTATTGAATCACTGCAAAATTTTCAAAAAGTTCCTCTCCTTCATAAATTGCTCACGTAGGAAATCTAAAACATTCTCGACCCTTTCTCCATTATTTTTTTGTTTTAAATCACCTATCCATTTTTTGATCATCGTAAAACTTTCAATAAGAACGCAAATTGAAAGTATTATAATTCACCACCAAGCTAGTGGACCGATCCAAAATAATAATAATGCATCCAATTTTTATCGCCACAATGACATGTCTGAGGCTCCCATGCATGCCTGATTGAATCTCCACTATCAATCAATGAAACATCACTGCAGTAAGACTCAAAAATATTTTGTATTCATTCAATTATTTGTTCATCGCTGCGTCGGATTATCAGGATTACTGCAACGGACCAATAGTCCTATAGTCTACATACGCGTATACACGCGTTACACATATGTCACAAAATAATTATCAAAGTGCAACAATGGGAACAATGAGACTTGCGAAGATTGAAAGAAACGCTCAGCTCTGCGGTGTACATTGTTCGACGTACGAATTTTTTTTCTTGCATGCTGAATTGCCCACGGAACATTCCTCCTATGGTTGTGTCTCCGTAACTATACGTAATGAATTACATGGCGCAACTATAGCTCCGGATATCGTGAGAACGGCTGTAACGAAACGTTGAAATTTTGTTGCAGCTCGAGCAATAATTATAATCTCGTATTATTTAGTATCTCGTATAATTATATCGCTACGAATTGATAGTTGTAAGTACGAAAGACTTTCTCCGAGGTTGATGCGTGAAAAAAAAATGGACACCTCGACTCTTATTGTTCAGACAGGATCGATTCATCATGCAAATTAATTATCCTCGGACATCATTACGCAGCTTATCATCACATTAACCATCATACGATTACAAAGGTTAATTCATCGCGTGATGAACGTGAATTCATCATACTATCATGAACATGAATGTTCCCAGGAGTGGCAAATATCTCGTGGGACCGAGAATTTTAAGCTGGGATTATCCTTTTCGTTCTGATGTAATCCTAGTCTAGTTAAAGAGTTACACCACCTTAGCGCTCCAAAAAAAAAGGTATAACAATTTTTTCAAAAATTTAACAGGCCTATTGAATATATTAAATAATTTTTATTTTTCACAAATACATTATAGCTTTATAAACAAATTTAAAAAAAAACTAATCGAAAAAATTGAAAAATGGCGGAGATATAAGTTGTTTAGTAGGACGCTCTTTTGAAAATCCTGGCAGATGGTGAAAAATTTTTCTCTGTCAGGCATCGTCCGAAAAATAATTTTTAAAAATTCCTTCAAAGAAAGGTTATAGCTAAAGTGTAGCATAAGGAAAACATTTTTCAATTCTTTTTATAAAAATGTCAACTGGTTGAGACACCAGTCTGCTTATACAAGAATATTGATTTTTTTTAATTAATAAAAAAATGAACCGGGCAGCCAATTAAAAAAATCCTATGCTACATCCTAGATAATATTATAAAGAATATGTGTTATAAATTTAATAAAAATCGGTTGAGTAGATTACGAAATATTTTGTCCACCAGTTCGAAAAGAGTATCCTACTAGACGACTTATATCCTCGCCAGTATTTTCATTTTGTTTATTCGTTTATTTTTTTCATTTATTCATAAAACGATGATGTATTTGTAAAAAATAAAAATGATTTTGTAGATTTAATAGTCGCATCAAAAATTTTGTTTATTTTTATACTTATTTTTCCGAGCGCGAAGATGGTGTAACCCCTTAAGCCTATTACCGCGAAAAATTCGAAAGGTTTGCCGGCCAGGATTTAGTCGACATATATAGGAAAAGTGATTTTGGGGTCATTAGACTTCTAGTACCGTCCTAATAGTAGTACAATCTCCTTACACTCGAGATTACGTGAAAACCAATGGCTTGAAATTACCTTTAGGTATGGTGGATTCGTGGAAGACTATCCTGTCTCCGAAATAAACGGTTCGTTGAGAAATATTGTATTCACCGTCCCAAAATCAGCCTGATGTGCTGGTAGCCGCGATCACATAAATATAACGGATTAAAAATATCTTGTCCCCATCATGAGAACGTTAACATCATGAGACACACCCGTGTGTACACATACGAAAATCTCCGCACGTACAACACCCGGACTGGCTTGTCCTATATACCGTTACCCACTGCTTGCTCCAGCGCTGCGATAGAGACAATTTAGGACGCCTCGAGGGCTAGGAAGGATTACCAGTTTATAGTGTGCAGCGGGCTTGGTACGATAATTTTCTCGTGGAATTCCTCTTTCATGCGTCAACTATGTGGCAAATGTGGGTTTTCCAGCCTCGGAGGATGTGGATCACGTGTAGGGTAAATCGACCAAGTGAATGGACGAATAACGAGACTGTAGGATTCACATCGATTGTAAAATAAAAACATCAAAACAAACTTTTTAATTGCTATAGCTAAAAAAAGATATTATTCTGACAGTACAAAAAAAATCGACGTAACAGCAACAAATAATATTGTAGAAATTGATAAATAAGTAGCGAAATGACTAAATCGCCAGTAAATGGACGAAATGGACCAGGAAATGGACACTCGATGATCAGTAAATGGACGTGTAGCGTAGATGAACGCTGTAAAGGATATCGATTTATTATTCTTTTTTTTTATTAAATGCTAGATTTGGAGGTCCCTGTGTTGTACAATAGTACATTATGACACGAGGACGAAAAAAAACTTTTTCTAACGAGTGTTGCAATCACACGAGGTTAGAAAAAGTTTTTTCGTCGAGTACTATACGAAACTTTATTGTACGCGGTGTGAATGAGGTTTTACGAAGCGTGCGTAAAACGTCCATTATCGTACCGAATAGAATAAAAATTATAATGTTCTTATACATATGATTATTATATTTGTTATTGCGATTTCGTAAAAAATACACAAAGCTTTTTTCCATCTTAATGTGACATTCTCAAAAACTACCAAAGTTTATTTCGACAAAGAAACAGGAAAGTAAATTTTGTCAAAAATTGACTCCACAGCCTTGCCAGTTCATCTGACACAAAAACGGGTTAAAAATGATGAACTAAACTAAATTTGGAGGGCTTTATCGTTTTTTTGTTGTCTGAAAAAACCAAGATGACAAAGTGGCAGCCGTTTGAAAAAAAAAACCCAATTTTTTTGCCCGGTTTTTTATTGTTTCAAAGGACGAAAAAAAAATTCTAAATCAATTTAAAAAAAAAAATCGCTTCCTGATGGCCCCGCAAATTAAATTTCCTCTCAATTCACAAAAATTCACGTGTATCAGTTCATCCGTTGAAGCTGTAGAGCGCGCTGAAAAATGCTGTTTACAGAAAAACACATCTAAAGTTTAACGTTACGGCTGTAAATTTAAAAATGCTTTAGATATAAAAATATCCTTTTACCCACGTGTTCTAAACACTTTAAGGGTGCAAATGATGTAAAAACGAATTTACTATCGTGATGAACGTTAACCTGCCCTTAAACTCAAAAATTTGTTTTGACGACACCTGTGCTTTTTTTGCCAAATTATAGTGATTCGAGTTTTCATCGACAATTCATATTGTTTATGCATTTTAAAGATAAATCAGATTTTGTCCATTGGCTGGTCCCCGTCCATTTACTAGTCGTACATACGGGCCGTTCGCATAACGAATAATCGTAAATTGGGCGCGTGAATTTCATTCCTGAAAATCCAGCGGAAAATCAGATCAGCCAGCTGAAAATTGAATTCGCCGATATTTCATGAGATACTCCGCTAAATTGGCTGAGTTCAAGGGATCATCACAGTGTAACGGGTCGAAAAAGAGCTGATTTTCGCGATTTTTTTTTCGGTGGTTCAAATACGACAATCAGTCTGATTTTTTTATATCAAATCAAAGCACTCATGAATAAAAGAAAATACATTTTTAAACGTTTATTTTTATTTTTTTTTTACATTTTTTTTTACGGTTAAAAATGTCTCTGAAAAAAAGGAGTCCGCGGTTGTGGCCGTAAATATTATGTGAAACAAAATTTGTAAAAAGAATATTAATCAGTAAGAAAACCGCTATCTTGCTATGGAGGTTTTTTTTTTAAATAAAAATTGACAAAATGGCGGCAGTTTGAAGAAAAGCATCGAATTTAGCCTATTTTTTCGACGGTTTTTCGTTAAAAAAAACTGAAGATTTCAAAAAAAAAAGAAGCTTCCATAGCACGATAAAGAACGGCGTGAAGTGTTGTGTCAAAATTTGAGACGGATATCTTGAAAACTCTTCCTTCGAAAGTGTACACCGTTTTGTAAAACGACATTTCGAGAAAACCGCGTTTGAAATTTCGAGTGCGGAAGCCGCTGCTCGAATTACTTTCTCTAACACAGGCTGTAGCGACCGAAATTATTCTAATTTCGATCCAAAAATTGAACAGCATGTTCAAAACCGTCTATACTATCGGATAATGCAGAAAAAACATCAGTTTTTTTGAAAATTTTACACTGTGATAATCCCTTAAATATTTCTCTGGTTGAACATGCTGCAGCAAAATTTTTCGAAACTTGAAGCTTTGATAGGATGTATCTAAGACTGAAAAAAAATACGTACTCAACATAAAACGTTAAAACGCTCGATTCTCCCTAATTTCCGATCCAACCTATCCCCCAATCATTTTCCCAGGTTCGTACGTCCAAAGCCGAGGTCTTCACCCACGGCCACATCATAGTCGTTCAGTAGGTGGTTCTCCCAACAGCGAATCAACAATGCACACCGCCCGGCGTACAATCTCATTCCCACGCAAACGAATTCCTGACGAAGTATAATTATCCAACCTGTGACGAGAGACATAGATTATCATCGTCTGCGAGAGGGTGTTGGCCCAAAGTTCTGGTGAGACCTGTCTCTCCTCTTCGAGCACCATTTCGTTCCAGTTCCTTCGCACGCACACACACACACACACACACACACACACACACACACACACACACACACACACGAAAAGAGTGAAATCCTTCTTACCTCTTCACACACGGTATACAAATAGACCCCTCACACTTCCCTCCATCAGCGTAAACCCGACGTAGACAATGGATCGTTGCAAACGAAAAAAAGGGAAATCGACAAAAATTCTCGAGCGTTGATGTACGGTGGATGTAACGTTTGTTACATATGTTACATGTGTAACAAACATACTGTGCGAATTTACGGGGATCAGAGAACTTACGCGATCGAATCAAGAAGTCATACGGATCGAAAAAAACAAACAATTTACTACGTAAATCCAAGAATTTCACTTCCCACGAGAACAGGCCAATTATATGGTGCTTTACGTTGCAACTTTTCATTTTTCTCGTTCATATAGTTGCATAACTGTTAGTACTGTTGCTCATTGCATTTTTTGATGTAACATTCTATATATATATATATATAGGGTGATCCACAAGTCGTGGATCAAACGAAGTGAGGAGGTAGCTAAGATCATTTCCAACCAAAAGGACAGTTTGAATGTCGGAATGACCAAATGGTAGGTAGTTTTTGTTTAATTAATTTTTTTTTCCAGATGGAAACGGATTTTTCAAAGATATTGAAAAAAATAATAGCTTTGGAATCATTGAGGAACGGACCAAAGTCCATATGAACTTTTTGGTTGGAAATGATCTTGGCTACTTCCCCACTACGTTTGATCCACGACTTTTGGACCACCTTGTATATGTGTGTTTTTTATACGCTCGAACAACGAATTCAATCATGCATGCACTTTTTATGTTTGTCGTATAAATCGCAACCGGAGTCATCTTTATAACGTGGGAGAAGTGTTACCGTAGTATTACATTGTATATATATATATATAAGTTTAGATATATACATATATATGTATGCATAGTATTCATGGCTGCAATATACGAGACGACTTTCCTTTCGAGTGGCCACAAGAATTTTTCTAGTCAATGGATCGCAGCTATTTTCCCTGATTCAAACGCCACCCATTCGATAAGGCTGCTGACACTCCGCTAAATAGTTGTCTTCCGAAATGCAGCTTGAAAAACAATTATGAAAAAAAAAACTTGCTTCAGGTGTTACGCCACCTTGGCACTCGGAAAAATACGTATAAAAATAAAATTTGACGCGACTATTAAATATATCGAATCATTTTTTTTTTCAAATACATTATAATTTTATGAACAAATTTAAAGAAAAACGAATTTAAAGAACTGAAAAATGGCCGAGATAAAAGTCATCTAGTAGAGCCCACTTTTGAAAATCCTTGCTGATGGTGGAATTTTTTTCTCTGTCAGGCATCGTCTGACAAATAATAAAAAAACATTCTGGTAAAGAAAGGTAACAGCTAAAGTACAGCATAGGGAAAAAATTTGAAAAACTTTTTCGTCGAAATGACAGCTGTTTGAAAAAGAACTCTGATTTTCACCAAAATGTTGAGTTTTAAAAATTAATAAAAACATCTAATTTTAGAACGCGACATCTAATTTTAGAAAATGCTCCACTATATCTTAGACAATATTGTAAAGAATATATGGTATAAAATTAATAAAAATCGGTTGAGTAGATCTCGATATATTTTGTCCACCAGTTTGGAAAGAAAGTTCTATTAGACGACTTATATCTCCCCCATTTTTTAATTTTCGTTATTTATTTCAATCTTAAATTTGTTCATAAAACTACAATGTATTTGTGAAAAATAAAATTTTCTTTATATAATTAATAGTCGCGTCAAATATTTTTTTAAAAATGTATACCAATTTTTTCCAGAGCCAAGGTGATGTAACCCCTTAAAGACAATGAAAAGCGAAGACAATTAAATGACGCAGAACTGTGGCGGTGTTCAAGAAATACGAAGCGGAGTTACGTGACTAGATACAAGAAGAAGATCGACCACGTTTCCTATAAACTACCGGAACGATAGAAGAGCTGGGTAGGGGGGCCGGTTATTATACCGCATGGGGATAACTGAACAGCGGTGCAGTCGACCCTTGCAACCCAGACTTGCTCTCTCCCTCTCTCACCAGCCTCCTGTCCATCTTCCTCTCCGACGGTCTACTCGATACCCTTCATGCATTTCATGCTAGAATCAGGAATTCTACGGTACGACGTATTCTCTCGGGCGAAACACATAAAAACAGTTATTTTAACGTATGATCGATGCGGCACGCAGCTCTAGACGAATTATGATTTAAGATATTCTTCTCACGAACTCGAATATTTAACAATAAAGTGATTTTCATCTACAATTAAGTAAAAATCCATTCCAGTATACTGGTAAAATGTTAAGCCAAGTTACCGAATTTTTAACAAAAATTTACGATTTTAAAAATCGTTTAACTTATGCACAACACTTTATGGAGATAACATGCTGGCCACATTTCTATCCAATAATTTATATACTAAATAATTCTAGATGTCTGCTACAAACTGCTCCAAGCATGTCAAAATTCTAAATATTCCGTAATGACAATAAAAACATTCGGTCACCGAATGTTTAAAGAAAATATTAATGATAAAACTTCGAAAATGTCACTTGCGGAAGAATTTTCGTAACCGCGACTTTTCAGAAAACATCTAAAAATGTCTAAATCTGCCAAATTTATGCGAAATTTTTCATTCCAGTTCATCGTTGGATATCATGATTGATTGTAACTCATTTTTATTAAGCGCCACTATAATCTACTAATTATCCAGAAGGGCCCTAGCTTATGTGCCCATAAAATAAGACCCTTCACGAAAGGAATGCCTTTAATCAAATCGTACTGCATAGAGTACCGAAAAAACACTGTAAAATAAAAAATTGCCAACTCGTCGATGGAGCACCTCAAATAGATGTCTAGAAATAAATATAAATTTTTCAAGAACCTGCGTATATCATCGCTATATTTAAAAAATCCAATAAAGACTCAGTAAATGTAAATTAATCGTTGAATTATAAAATATTCATTTAAACATTCATATATATTGAAAAATCAACCCGAAATTGACTCAGGCACTTCAGACGAATCGTTGGTGTGTAAAAGATTCTAGAAATATTATTTATTCCACTAGGTATAAAAATGGACGTTTTACGTACGCTTCGCGTGCGTAAAACCCCCATTTTCACACCTCGTAAAATAAAATTTCGTATAATACTCGACGAAAAAACTTTTTCTAACGAATGTGAGTTTGCAGCACGAGCCAAAGGCGAGTGTTGCAATCACACGAGATTAGAGTTTTTTTCGTCCTCGTGCCATAATGTACTATTTTTGTCAAAAATATTTATTATCGGGTCACCTGACTTTTTTTTTTATTTGACGATTTTTTCTATAATAATAATTATTTCTATAAAGACAACAGTGAGATATCTAAAAGATCATTGAAACAATCAATACCCATCTGAAGCTGTACTAATTTAGGTATTTTTTTTTTTTTGTTGCAGAACATGCTGATAAGAGGAGTGGCGACGATATGGGTCGCCGTACTCTTGTGCCATCTTCAACCTACAGAATCACAGGTACGTTGTTGCACCATTCGATAACTATCGAGTCATCTCATCCTACACTCACCCCGATACACACCCAAACACTTTTCCAATGCGCGACTATACGCTAAAAAAAAATAGAAGTTAAGCACATTGCGTAAGAAGAATAAACGAGCTTTTTATTTCATCCTCCTCAACCGGATTTCTCGCTATACGTGCGGGTACATTCCTCGACGCAAAAGATCGCACAATTCCCATGTAAATTCAACAGTGCGGTATACATTTTTATCGAAGAGACTAACAAATAAGTGACTCATTCGTATATATCCGGACGCGTCTACGAAGCACAAATGACAAATATATCACTGTACAGATAAAATTTACGTATAAATAACATTTTTATGATTTTTTTCGGTGAGTAATCAGCCGCGAGATTATATTTTTTTTCCTTACTTCGAAACGAATCTTTGTGCGCGTGCGTTTACAGCGTTACACCATCTTGGCGCTCGGAAAAATAGGTATAAAAATAAATCAATAAGTTTGATGGAACTATCAAATATATAAAATCATTTTTATTTTTTTTTTTTAAACATTATCGTCTTATAAACAAATTTCAAAAAACAAATAGAAAAAAAATGACGAAGATACAAGTTAGTTAGTAGGTCGCTCTTTTGAAAAACCTAGCCGATGGTGGAATTTTTTTCTCTATTAGGTGTTGTCTGAAAAATAAAAAAATTAATGTTCTTGTAAAAAAAGTGTATAGCTAAAGGGTAGCGTAGAGAAAATTAAAAGAAAAAAAAAAGAATTGCAGAAATTACAGCTGTTTAAAAAAAACCGTTTTTTAACACGATTTTAAGTTTCAAAAATCAATAAAAAAATGAACGCGGCATCCAATCAAAAAAAAAAACCTATGCGACATCCTAGATAATATTATAACGAATATGTGGTATGAATTTCATCGAAATCGATTGAGTAGATCTCGATATATAGTGTCCACCAGTTTGAAAAGAGTCTTCGTTTTTATTGTTCATAAAACGATAAGGTGTTTGTGAAAAAGAAAAATTATTTTGTATATTTAATAACAGCGTCAAATATTTTTTTTAATTTGTAAAGCTATTTTTCCGAGAGCTAAGGTGGTGTGACCCCTTAAAAGCAAGAAAAAAGTTATAACAAAAATTCGCATACAAAGGAATTAACTGTGGCAGAAAAGCACGTATTAATGCAAACATTTCTATATATACGCGAGATCTTTCGCCTCTCTTGGGAAACTCTGACGCAAAAGACAGACCAATGAAATAATTGACATGCCGAGCAGTCGCTTCTATACAAGAATTGTACGATGCATACATCTATATATATATATATATATATATATATATATATATATATATATATATATATATATAAGCAGTATAGTCATTTCTCTTGGATGTAGTGCCACATCCTAAGCCTGGCATGTATGCTGCTGCAGTGCCTGCGGTGAAAGCGAGTGTCTTGCACGCACAGAGGCCTCCATGCAATATATTTATATATATATACACATACACACACATAGGTAGTGTGCTCAGACGAAACGCTCGAATACACTATCGTACTCACGTCCCTCTTTTGGCCTATACCTGTTGCCATGGGAAATAAAAAATTGCCCGACGACAAAAAAAAAGCAAAAAGAAAAAAAACGAATAAAAAGCTTATTCTTCTTACTGCCAATTCGGTAATTACGAAAGGTATATTGTTAATTTTACACGTCATTTGTTGCGTGACATTGTGTAAGGGCGTCTTTTTTTTTCATCTTCATTTTTATTTTTGATTCGTTACCGCTCGATACGCTCTATGGATTCAGGAATAGATGAAAAATCTCATCAGGCTGAACAATTACGATGATCCGAAAAACCGTAGCAAAGAAATTAGAGTTGTCGAGAATTTCTAGTGAATTGGATCGCGAGAATTAAAAAAAAAAAAGAAGACTCGCGACGCTTTTATTTCAACATGCTTAGGAAGAATTTCGGTGGATCGCGGCAATAATTCCTGATTTATTTTTCTTATTATATTCTCACACTAGTGTGCAATAATAGGGAAGAAGAAATCGAAGCTCCGATCGTGCGCTCAAAATAGAGCTTGTTCGAAATCAAAAAGATTTTGTCCTAGCGCAGCGACGAAATTTATTTTATAAAAAAAAAAATTCAACGCGAAACGAAGCAGTCGATTCACAATAAAAGCGCGATAAAATTCGGCGAGTCAAGTAAACACGGGGATTACTCGAGTTTTCGTATAATTCACATCCACGTGATGCACCGTTTAAAAGGCTCATGGGTCTTCTCATTGCACAAGAGGAGCCTCGATCTCGTTGGAATGTATCTACCGTTATGTCACCAGAGCCACGCGTACGTAGAGCCGCGGTCGTGGCTACTTATTCTGGACTTTGTGAGAGAACACTCGCTAAAGAGACCAGAACCTTTATATATATATATATATATATATATAATATAATGTTTCAAGGGTCTGGCGCAAGGATTTTGCAACCGAGAACAATATGATATTGGGTCTATGCATAATTCCGTAGCGAAAATCACATAAACTTCAAACGCAAAATGTTTACCAAAAAAAAGCGACTTTAATCAACTAAATATGTTCCAATCTGTTCAATGACTTTCCGCCATCTCTCCACGAGTTTTGATGGCGTTTGAGCAGCAAATCGCAAGCTGCAATTCGGTCCATTAAATTCTTTTCGCCCACTTCGTGCGGCACCTAAACATCAAGCTTATTTACCATCTCAAGTTTCCGTAATTGTATCGAGAAAAAGTTGTTTGGTCAATGTTGAAGTTATCTAATCTTGTGATGAGTATTATTCGCAAAAAAAAAATCAAAATTCCATTTTGGGTTCAGCAGAATGAAGATGATAAAATTCCGAATTTTCTTCGGAAAAACTTTTTGTAAATGAGGCTAAATTCCATTTATCAACTTCACAATGCATCTTTGATCATTTTATTTCTCGATGACGGGATCCACAAAAAAAAGTTTTTAGGAGTGTTTCGTACTCGAAATTTAATTATCTTCATTCTGCTGTAGTCAAGAAGAAATTATCGATTTTATTTGGGATGTTCAATTTTTTCTAGTAAATACTACTCATCACGAAGATACGCGATATTTTTTTTTCAACAAGGACTTGGAAACCATTGAAAATCATATTTTTCTTGGGCGCAAAATCTTCGCATAAGACTCTTAAAAAACACACTTTATATACACATCTATCTTCTGAAGCTCCTAGTCTCTTCAGCTCTAGTCCATAGAGACCCAATAGCATTAATGTTAATAATAGACTCACACTAATGGAACTAAATGGAATTTTCCCATCGTTTCATTTTTTTTCATCTTAAATTTACACCTCGCAATAAAATTTCTGTACACATTCTCGCTGCTCCATGGCCCCGCAATACCTCTAAGCACGTGCAGCCAGGTGCAAATCTCATAACTCTGCTCGACCATACGCTTTCACTTGGCAAATGAAATATTCGGAAAAAAGAGGGAACGACCTATCCCCCATACGTCTGTGTTCAGTAAAGTCTCTAGAAAAATGATGAAGTTCGCCGATACTTCGCAATACCGAATTTTCAATTCAGAATATTGTTTTGCAACGCACCAATGATTTCGATGGTTCAGGGAAATATCGTTTAAAGTTTTTGGGCATTTTTCGAAGGATCGTGGAAGGAAAATTTGTGACGACAATTGGACGAATGACGGATTTCATTAATTGAATTCCTGAAGGTTTATTTTTTAATAGAATTATTAAGTTGTTGAAATTTTTTTATGAGCTTCATTCACATTCAGTTTGATACACATATATTGAGCAACGAAATAAAAATTTTGAAATATAATTCTGAATTTTCGAGCTGAGATGTCGTTGCTTAGCAAGGGTACCGTACAACATTGAGTCAGTCCTGAAGTACAGTAAATGCGTTTAGAAGTCGATTCTCTTTCTCCACTCGAGTAATGGCCAACCGGTCGTGTTTTTTTTTCGTGTTGCAATGCAGAAACGATCTCCGGTATAGTCCACACGCCGAGTACGTTGCTCCTATAACGTGTACGCTACAATTCCATGGAGAACACGCCGTTCAACTGAGAATAGTCCGAACAGCGCGATCGAAGAGATCGCCCCCCGGTCGAGAAATCGTCTTTACACAAGTGTATATTATAATCGCCAAACTCGCAATATCACACTGACTCGAATTCTTCACACTTTTTACGGCTCTACAAATACTCGAGGCTTGATACAAAAAAAAATCTAAAATTAATGTATGCGTTTTTCATGTCAGCTTAATTAAACATTGGCTAGGGTAAACCGACCAGTGAATGAACGAATAACTATACGGTAGGATTCAGATGGACTGTAAAATTAAAATATTATCAAAACAATTTTTTTAATTTCTATTTAAATTTCTATAGCACAAATAGTTATTGTGATAGAAGAACACAAATATTGGAACGAATTGCAACAAATAATGTCGGAGGAATTGATAAATAAGTAGCGAAATAATTCAATCGCCCGTGAATGGAGGAAATTGCCAGTAAATGGACACTCGACCATCAGTCAATGGACGTGTAGTGTAGTTGAACGCTGTAAAGGATAACGATTTATTTATTATTTTTATTAAATGTTAAATTTGGAGATCACTGTGTTGCACAAAAATGATAATGTTCTTATACATATGAGTATTATATTTGTCATTGCGATTTTGTAGAAAAAACACAAAGCTTTTTTCTATCTTAGCGTGATATTCTCATGAACCTATCAAAGTTTTTTTCGACAGCGAAACGGAAATTTTTATTTTGTCAGAAAAAAAGAATCAAATGATTTTATGTCGACAGTTATCAATTCTGCTATTTTCAGCAGATGAGCTAAATTGCTTTCTCCGATTTGAGAATTTTCAGAACAGAGCCCTGAATTGACTGATCGTGCGCAGAGGTTAGAATACAGCATCCGTGAATAAACATGTATAATTCTTACCTATTATTACGAAATTGTTTAATTTTTTAGTTGAAATTGACCAAATGCACGATTTTTTTACGGCAATTGACGAAAACGTTTTTTTTATATTTTTATGAGGCAACGGCCACTATGAAAATCAATTGCACTTGTAGGTCGTTTATTGAATGTTTAGAACCAATTATGAGTTCTTGCAAAATTGGTAGTCTTTTTCTAAATATCGGTAGCCAGATATCCGGTCCCCAATACGATCAAATAATTAATCCTGTCATGGGAAACAATAATTATTTTATATACATTTTTCTCATTGCAGATTTCCAACGCCAACGTCTTCACCTGTCCAAATGGTAAGTAAATTTTCTACAAGGACACTTCGAAATATTTTTCCAACCCTCAAGGCGGCACATAGAGACAGAATTGAAAGTGCTGGTGTAGCCGGTGCGAATGTAAGAATAACGAAAACGAGGTTTCCGTGCTTATACCTGTTTCCAGGTAAGCTGGATTATTCTCGTGGCACCGGCTCCCTCTTTAGCTCGCCAGGTACAAAAATCTCGTTTCCCACCCCGACCATTGGTGCGACGAGTTCATAATCCACCGAAACATTGCCCCGGGATGTCTTTTTTCTTCGTTACCACCCGAAAAATTCTCAGTAAATCCAAAAGATTTTCCTCAGCCCCTACTGTCTCGTGAGTCTACCGAAGAATTTCCTTTGCCTTGCCGAGGCATCGTAAATCCTCTCGAAAGTCCATTTAACAGGAATGACCCGCCTCAAAATGACTCGCAACTTTCATAGCCTCGAACGAATTTTTCTAATAATTTTTTAGCTAAAAACTTTATTTATTCCACTCGGTACGATAATGGACGTTTTACGCACGCTTCGCGTACGTAAAATCCCCATTTTCACACCGCGTACAATAAAATTTCGTATAACACTCGACGAAAAAAACTTTTTTCGTCCTCGTGTCATAATGTACTATTGTTAATACCAATTTTAATCGTCATCACCTGCGTGTTCTAATTCTTCGTCTTGTACATTTGTGAAAAATATCATTTGTAAAATGGCAGACGCATATGTTAAAATAAATAGCGCAAAACGTTAGCGGTACAATGAAAATCTAGCGAATTAGAAGATAGATCTGATTATTACTCATTAAAGAGTGTACGACTGTTGAGAGCTTGGCGTAGCACACGTATACACACGCGAGATATAACGTATTACATTTCTAGCGTATACGTACAGCTGTACGCGTCGTTTACACGATTAACGGCAAAAAAAATCCTCGCAGTGCTAACTACCACGCCAACCTACATAATTGCCCATTTTATATATATATGTATAGGCCCAGCAGGAAAAGTGGAACGAAATATTCACGTATGACGGCTGCGTGTACCGTACAAAAACCCTCATTGTCACTCCTGCTGGTTCCGTTAATTGATAAATCATAGATTACTCGCCAATCCAAGTATTTTCACATAGTTTGTTCGTTTATTTTTTTTTTCTCTTGGTCGCTAGCACCTTCGCGTAGAATTCTCGTCGCGTGATTTTTCGAGGGAAAAATTACTCATTCGACCTGATCCAGCGGACTCAGCTGTTGAAAAGGGCTCCGTAGGTTATCGCAAAGTGCAAGCTGTGACATACGAGGATGACAGAGACAGCGGAATTTTTTAACAGAGATTTTTTGTAGTCGAACAATATTTAGGGATAAAAATCGACAAGCTCTGACCGGCGAATTCTGCAGGGACTGATGCCTTGTTTTTTTCCTGCAAACTTAAGGATCTATGAGAAAACTGCGTTCAAAAATTTTGTACGGTCATGGTGCCATTGAACGTTTTTACGCTGGCCTTAAAGACGAAGTAAAAATCATTTTATTTTGTGGATTTGATGGTAATTGACTAAAAAGTGACGCTTCGGAAATTCTAAAATGGAGAATGATGCTTCTATCGTCAGAGACAAAAATATATCCAAGTGTTTGTAAATTTACGTGAGGAATTTACAAAACGAATGTTATGCTCTGGAAATAAAATCACCGGGACACTCTTGGTTTTCAGTTTTGCAAATGAGTCGCCACGATTATGGTTTTGCCGCGCTTGAGTTGAATGAAAGTAAAAAAAAATCGTACGAATACCATAAAACAAAAAATCCCCCACCGTCCGAACCATCAAATTCCTTTCGCGTGGTCGCAAAGCTTCATGACAAAAAATCACAAAGTGAGAGAGATATCGAAGGAGCCATGTTTAAATTTCCTGTCAACGGAGTATTCCAGCCTTCGTGAATACGTGTTGCCTTAACGTGCGAGCAATACCTGTCGATTGGTAGAATGATGGAATGAAATAGGAAACGATAATGGTATTGGAATAATAGTGATCTGGGAAAACTGTAGATACTGTGAGAGTTCTTTTCTGTTCGCCACTGGCACAGAGGGGCAGAAGGAGCAAGGAAAATAAATTGGAGAAGAGAAATAAGAAGAAGAAGATGCTGGGCATTCGGATGGGTGGGGAAATGACATTCCGAAGTTGTGATGCTGGTTTGTCCTGAATCCAACCACTACGAACGTCCTAAAAATCTACTGTACATTGAGTTGCCTCAAAAAGGAGGAGATCCGATCGTATCATTCGCGGCATCTCCTCTCGTTCTGGCTACTTTTAAAACTCGTTCGTACCTAAAGCAAACGGGATTTACCGCAAACTGAGGCCCCGAGCTCGCGGTGTTTTCTCCCTACGGCATTCTTTTCACTATCCAATATAATAATCTTCATTCTCAAGTCACGTGATCAACCGCGTAAGTCAACGTTTTCCGAAGATTCGAAATTACAATAGTTCACATTTCTTCCACTTCTTCCTCGTCGTTGAACAGCTCAATTGTACAGTTGGATGACCATTTTGGATATTTCAAATTCCATTTCTTGTTGCAAGACATTCGGGATTTGCCAGTTTTTGGTGGTCTGGCGATTGTCGAAGAATAAACGCGATACGCAGACGAGTTGCGTTGAGAAAAACCAACAATATGGCGACCTGGAGAAGCTCGCGAAGAACGTCGAATGGCGTATATATAATCGTGGCCGGATGACCTTTTAGCTCGGGAGTAAAAGTCTCTTGCTTGCTTACCGAGCCGACCACGGTGATCGAAAGACCATGGCCGGCTATGCGCAGTCTATCAGAAAGCCGCAGAGAGAGAGAGAGAGAGAGAGAGAGAGAGAGAGAGAGAGAGAGAGACCGACGGCAGTGAAATAGAAAAAGAAAAAATATATTTGATGCTTCGTATACTGTTAGAATGAGTATCAACGAATGTTTCGACGACCAATATTATAATTACGCCTATACACTGACGAATTTATACACGATCGTATATGCAACATACCACATTCTCGTGAGATTCCATGCAAAGCGTGTTTTGTAATTTCTCAGCATTCACGCTGTACAAAAATGTCCGAGTTAATCGGAAAATTATTCAAGCTGTCGGTGACGTAGTATGCCCTAGGAATAATTTGATACAACGATCGTTCAATCTAAATTCCATTGAGCCATTGGATCTGACGGATCGCCTTGTTCCAAAAACGAAATGGTCCCTAGGCAATGGTGTGCCTCATAATTCTCGAACTATAGGAGTAGAGGAGAGGGGGGCAAGACGGGGTATTTAAGGTTTGCGGCTCAATAAAACTCGTGTTCTTAAAGTCACATAATCATATTTATTTCTGAGTCAACCTACAATCATAAGTCTCACAAGATTTGATCAAACTAGGCACAGTCGAGTGATAATTACAGCAAATAAAAATTAAAAACAAAAAAGAGACATCTCCCCATCTTACCTAATACTGGGGGCAAGATGAGGTACCCCCGGGGGCATGATGAGGTACACTATATTTCCCAATGACGCTACACCCAAAGAAGTAGCTTTATTCGGACTGGCAAAGCGCATATACATGAATAGTGTTTTTCCCTTGAATTCAGCTTTTTTCTTTGTCGTTTCTTGCTTAACGCATAGCTACTTCGGACCATGTTCCCCTCTCCGTCTTGCGTTTATAATTCCGCACCATACTAGAAGAAAAGGAAGCTATGTGTAGCACACAGATTTGTCAAAAAAATACTATTTAAATGTAATAATACACGTGCTGTCTGAAAAATAACATAAATATCACAAAAAACTGAATAATCCTGTGTCCCATGTACTATGTACTAGATGGGGATCTACCACCCCATCTCGCCCCACCTTATATTTTACCAGTCAAATATTTATAATAAAATAACGACACTCAACGCAGCAAATAACAAGTCCTTACCCGATTCTACATTAAATATACCATATATAGCAACAGCACGTCACCATCTAGCGTTAATTGATAAAGCACAGTCACATCCGAAACCAAATTTTAAAACGACAACAAGTATACGAAAAATCAGCTTTCTCTTTATCACTCGATACGCGTGCACTCTGGAACGACGATACACGGGCGACTGATGGGTGTCATGGCAGCGCATCGTATGATGCCAGAACGAACGTGATTGATTCATTCAGATCGAGTATTTTCGCCGGATACCCCGTCTTGCCCGCAATCCCATCTTGCCCCCCTCACTCCTACTAAGATTTCTCATCGTTTCAAAACGAACCAAAGATATCCGGACCATTTTTTCGCTCCAAATAAAATCCCATCTGGTGAAGGTAGAGCTTTGCCTATCGGAGCTTTTTCTATTGCAGGTATTATTCCGATATCAAGAAATTGTAATATCGGAATAGCGGTCTTTCGAAATTTTCCTATATTTATGTTAAGCCTTGATTAAAAACGTCAGAAGATTGAAAGTGAAGATGGAAGTAGAAACAATAGTGAATAGGTTAAGCGAAACCACAGTATTTATTAAAAGTCACAATATTTTATTGAGTTCTTCATTTATTATACATTTCTAAACATACTTTTCTATGTTCTTAAATATATCCAATACAACATAAAATAAACAAATAAAAATGACGATCTTTTATGCAAGTCAAATAAGTGGTGAACAAGCAAAATAAAAATTAGAAAGTTGTATGCAAGTCAGCCTAGTAGTATCTACCAGAATGCAAACAAATGGCATAACTCGTGGTAGGCAGGCAACAGCATGGTCACTTTGATTAACAAGATCCTGATCGTTGAAACAATGACCGCAAAAAACAGCGGGCATCTAAAGTTTCATCTTTCAGAGACGACCTTGTCTTACTAGAGGTGTAGGCCGCGGAAGAAATGGGCCCTTTCTGATTCCACAGTCGTGGGTGGTATTGTCAATATTCAATGGGGTGATAACTTCGGAAATATTTAATGTAGGTAATAATATTTCAAGCCTGTTGTATTTCAAACGTTATAAAAAACAAAAAGAAAAAGTAGCTTAATTGGGAATAAAAACAATTATAATGATATTATCTTTTCTACTCTGATATCGAAATATCGATATTATTCGAACCTAATATCGGTTTTTCAATATCAGATTTTTGGTCCGATATTTCGGTTTTTCGATATTAACGAAAACCGGTTTCCATGCTCTAGATGGAGGGAACAATGAAAACGTAATTTCAAAGTAACGAGGTCTGACTCATCAATGGACGGAAATAAAATTGCCCATCAATTGGAAATTAGCTCAAGAGGGCAATTCGCATAAAGCTGGCGAGTGATCGAGGATTTCGTTGGCAAAAAAAAAATTCGACGTCGATAATCGCACATCAGCTACTTTCTAATGACGCTGGAGCTTGTATCGTTGGAATGCAACGAAAATTCTTAATTTCTTTGTCATTTTCATCATTCTCCAAAACCTTTTTTTTTTAATCACTTATTGGGATCATTAAACATTCAAGAAATTCCATGGCCTGGAAATAAAAAAAAAATATGCTATTGAAAAAAATAATGATTGCATACCAAGGATGCAAACTCCACCATCGTGTTTTCCATATTCTTCAATTCAGTGCGATTCGAGGCCGCGTAAAAATACTCAAGATCGAGCAATAAGTTATGCGCGAGATGCAGCGTAAAAATTTGGGGATGATTTCACCAAGTTGGCAGGTCGCTAAAGCGAAAGAAGTAGGTCCGTGTGGGATCGCGCGGTTTACTTTTTCGTCCTATACACGAGATTCACTCGTCGTCTGACACGGATCAAGTTCTCGGTACACGGGCACGTCACACTTTGTGCCAAGTGAGGGGAAAAGACGACGAGAACCAGACGAGTACTGTGAGAAGTTTTCAGCTCGCAAAGTGGAGACACCGGACATGGAATACACACCGGATTATGCACTTTGTCGTTCCGTCTTGCTTGCCCGTGAGTTCGTGAAGGTGACACGCACACTGAATCACCTGACGAAGTTGGTCTAGTGTCTCATTGTATGTGTGCGGGGAAGGAAGCGACAATGCTGCATGTCTGTTACCTCGTACACAGAATGGACAACCTGCTCTCTCGGGTCTCAGAAAATTAAGGCCCGAGGCAAAGAAACCGCGAGTCGACGGCCAACAACATATCCATCACACTTACGTGAGCAGCACGTACACACAAAGACCTGGGTCGGATGCAACATCGACCAAGGATGAACAATTTCATGTTTCTATCTTCAGTGCTTTAGGCTGCATCTATCAGTCATTCAGTCAGTCAGCCAGTCACGGAATTAAATCGCGTTTCAAAAAATCGGTGTCCTTCAATATTGATCGGTGAAGCGATCGGGTATAGAAAAATATTAAGCTCGATAGAGAATTCGGATGATTCCAATTTTATTCGTCATTTTTGTTAACAATTTTAACAATTAACAGTTCCTTAACAATTCCTAATTTTGTTAACAATTTAAATTCAACAGTTAACAATTCATCATTTTTGTCATTGGACAAAAGACAAAAATTGGAGGATAAACCTCCAATTTTTGTACAATCCTCCAATCCTCATATCCTCCAATTAGAGGATAAACCTCCAATTCTAAAAAAATTGGATGCCATTGGAGGATAAACAATTGGAACCATCAGAATTCTCTATCGAGCTTGATTTTTTTTAAACCCGATCGCTTCACTGAACAATATTGGAGGATACCGATGTTTTTCAAACGCGATTTAGTTCCGTGACTGGCTGACTGACTAAATGACTGATGTATAGACACAGCCTAAACTGCTGAAGATAGAAACATGAAATTTGGAAGATGTTCCTTAGAAGAAGTAGAGATGCACTAAGTAAGGATTTTTCGAAAACCATCTCCCAAGGGGGTGGAATGGGGTGTAAAAGTTTGTACGGAAAATTGTATTCCTTGCGTGTATCAACGTGAAATTTGGTGCAAATATTCAAAACGAATTCAAAATTGGCATAAATATTCAAAACGATTAATAAAACTCATATTTTATGACTTTTCCACACAACCTCTCGAGAAAATCGAATTCCCAGCTTTTATCTTAATGAAATTCGAAAGATATGTTCCTTAAAGGGCCTGTACTTTAAAGATATGTTCCTTAAAGGGTTTCGTAGAGGTGGACTAAGAAAAGATTAGCTTCTCACATGGTCAACTATATGTGGGTTGTTGAAGAGTATCGAATGCCCAAAACTTGAATGTGCTTGCCGTAGACCATAAATTATACAATGTTGTCTACAGAACGATAACGTTGTATGATATTGAAGTTGAAGTTTATCACTTTTATACTACTATTTCATTAATTACCAATCCTTACCTCAATCAGTCAGTCTACCACCGTGTCTGAAAAATATGACACCCTACCGTCTTTTGATTTGACCCAGAGAGGAGATAATCAAAGCGAAAAAAAACCTAAGAAATATATTTATTTCTTACTTTTTTTCTCCTAAGTCCAGTCTCCTAATCAAATCCTAAAGTCCACTCGGACAAAGCCGCGGGCAAAAGCTTGTATCACATATGAACAAAATTTGATAATGCATATGTGCTTTTTTACTTTTTCACGGGTGTACTGTCGATTTGTGTCAGTCTACGGGGCGTCGAAGCGCTTAACCCAAATACCTGATAGCTTGAAGCCAAATTTGACGCAGGCAAAGCCGCGGGCCGACGTTAGCAAAATATAAAAATGAATAATTTGAAAAACAAAAGCATTTAAAACTATTACGAGTACTGGCACGTTACTTGTCATTGACAGCTCTGGTTCAGAGATTTATGGGATAACAGTTCTATTGGCTCTTCGATTATGTTCTCCGTTTCTTTTCCTCGGAGGGGCAGAGAAGAGAGATGGAAGGAAGAGAGAGGAAATGGAGATGAAAAGAAAGAGAAAGATAAAGAGAGAGAGAGAGAGAGAGAGAGAGAAAATACTCGTCGCTTGAGTGAATTCGAAATCACAGCATCTCTCTGAGAAACTGGCATCCATCGTAAATCGCAAGATAGCGTTTCACCGATGTTATAGAGCGACGTCGTTATATATTTCTCTTTCTCTCCTCTCTCTCTCTCTCTCTCTCTCTCTCTCTCTCTCTCTCTCTCTCTCTCTCTCTCTCTCTCTCTCTCTCTCTCTCTCTCTCTCTCTCTCTCTCTCTCTCCCTCTCTCTCTCTCTCTCTCTCGCACACGCGATATCCGCCTTTCCTGCATCACCAAAGCTGCAAAAGCGGCGCTTCTTCAAGTCGGCACATTAAACGTACACATCAGTGTGTGAAACGATCGTGTACATATAATACACGAGACCTCGCACTAAAAACGATCGAGGTCGAGTCGATTCGTCTCTCCTGGCAGTACGTATGGGTCACCACCGGTTAGCCGCATTTCGCATCGACGCCATAATACTGACATGACCAGCTCTCTTTTTACTTTTTCGCACACCTCGTATCTCGTATCGGGCTCTAATCGTTCATCATATTTATGCGAAAAACAAACTCTATCACAATTTTGACTACCCGATGTCCGAACATGTCCGATGTTGCCAGACATTCTCGAGATGTGTCCGGCACAGTGCTCCACTTTCTCCTGTGCACGAGATTGGTTTCCGGATCTCAACATTCTTCAATTATGAACTGTCTAATACAGAACGTAAATTTCGAGTGATACAAAATTAGTTTCGAACTAACGGTCATGGACGTACGATCGGATCGGTATACCTGCCTAAAAACGCTCGATTTTTTTTAGAATTTCTTATCACTTAAAAATGGTATAACAATTTATATCGTGGAAGAAACAGCCTTAATAACCCAAACAAACACGAGCGTTCATTGTACAGCAGGTTCAGTGACGCAAACTCAAACAAACCCACACAAACGAACCCATTTATCGTAGCTTACAAGTCGTTTGTTTGGGATCGTTTGGGTTTGTATTCTACTAACAGCAGTATTAGTAGTAACTAGTTTGTGCTTATCGACCTTCCTTATCCAAAATGTTAATTTTGATATCATTTTTAACTGATAAGAATTGTTAAAAAAAATATTCCGGCCTCCTTTGGCGTCGAGCCACGATTCCACATATTTACACTACTTTTCAAGGTATATCGTCGATGCGCTTTGATAGGCTCAACGCGTGACTGAATCGGCCTGAATAAAATGTCACATTTATCGTCATAAATGATAAGCTTTCGTATGTTAATGTAGCATGTTCGTTTCTGATTCGCTTCACAGGATGGGAACTAAAAGGAATCCACTGCTATAAGTTCTTCAACATAAGGCATTCGTGGGAAAAGGCAGCCGAATTATGCAGGAGGTATGATCATCCTTCCAACCATATAAATCATCGTCGTTGCTCCGATGATCGCTTTATTTATTTTTCGCTCTTTAAATTTTTATTAATTAATGAATAAAATGTGGATGGATGGATTCCTTAGATACGGGAGCGAGCTGATGGTCGTCGAGTCCTACGGCGAGAACAACATGTCCGTGAGCATGGTCGGAAGGCATTTGGATCGATATTGGCTCGGTTTAGCATCACTCGACGATTTGCGAACGAATACACTGGAATCAGCAGCCGGCATGCTGGTCTCTCAATACGCTGGTAAGTACCACTTCTACGCACTTAATGTAGAATCACATTTGACGTACGACTAATCTACATTCTCTGATGTTTATTCACCGCAAAGAAGAAAGGACAAATGACAAAACCACGTTTCAGAGGCTATAGAAAAGGAGAATTGCATTTTTTTTTTAAATAATGGTATCAAGTTCGTAATCATAATAAAAAATCCGTTTTCATTCGAGATATGTTATTATTGAATGACGTAGCATGGAAAAAATACCTGGACGAACTATTCTGAGTTCAAAAAAAAAGGGAGGGCATGAAAGATTTTATCAGAAGAGTATGGGGGCGCCTATATCGGTACGGGTTTTTGAATTTCCCTATATCCAGGGCAAATGCAGTATATTGTAGCTTAAAACGACTATGGACGTAACGGAAGTTGGGTTAGATTAGCGAAGTGCACGTAGGAAGTGATAGGAATGGGTTTAATTGGTAACGACAATACGTAAAAACCCTCAAAGCTATACGTTACAATTCAGATTATATATTTACAATATATATATATATATATACAATATATATATATATATATTAGGATAGCTGCATTTTGGGTCAAATTCGAATTTTCAAAGTCCCCTTGTAAAAACATAATCAAGATATATTCAAAAAATATGTGCAAAGTTTTAAGGCGCTGGGAAAACTTTTAATCGTGCCTGTGAGGGTTTGAATTTTCAATACAAAAATACATGTGTTTTTCCAAGTTATTACTTGATTATTTCTCATGCTCATAATATTAGTGAGAAAAATCTGAAATTTCGCCCATATATTGTGCACATTATGACATATATGACCAAATTTTTACAGTTTTTTCCAGCAATAATTGTCATTATTACTAGCTTTGCAACGACAATCTCGTTTTCATTTTCTTCGGCCTCATTCATCAAAGACTATTCCTGGAAAAATCTGTACAAATTCAGTCATGTACCTCATAATGTGCACAATATGTGTGCCAAATTTCAGATTTTTCCCACCTATATCCTAAACATGAGAAATAATTAAGTAATAACTTGGCAAAACACTTGTATTTTTGTATTGAAAATTCAAACCCTCACGGGCACCATTAAAAATTTTCCGAGCGCCTTAAAACTTTGTACATGATTTTTCTTATATATCTTGATTATGTTTTTACAAGGGGACTTTGGAAATTCAAATTTGGCCCAAATTGCAGCCAACCATATATATATATTGGATTGTCCGGAAAGTGAGTACCGATTTTCGGTCGGTGGCACATCGCAAAATCGGCTCGAACTTTCCGGACAACCCAATATATATAAATGTAAGAACATACAAATACTTAAATCTGCAAATATACAAATATAAAAATCATGGTTGATCAATACAATAGGATGAGACAAAATATGCATTACTAGTGTACGATACCATCTAGATGATGTATAATTTGCCATAAAAACATTAAAAACATCGTTTTTTCTCTCAAAAGCATACACGAAAGATTGGCCCTCCGGCAAGCACTGGACGTATCTTCACTTAAAACAAGACTAGATATTTCACGAATGCAATTAAACCTCCTACTATACTCATTTTTTAAATTCAACATCAATTCGTCTCTCTACCATTAATAAACAATACAGTATGAATATTTCAGCGTATACAGCCTGTGAAATCAAGAAAATAAATTACCGTCGCTACGCCCCGTTACCCGAGCGTTCTCTAATATTTTCCATAACGTCGTTTCATTAAGAGCGTTCACGGCTTTGCGATTTCACGAATATCGAGCCCGAAGATACGTTTATCCTGTACAGTCGTACGAAAAAAAAACCCCGATTGAACGAGAACTCTGATACTTATTTCTCCAGAATAATAATCGTAAAAAGAAAAGTATTTTCAACGTATCGAGAACTTTTTTTCCCTCATATCAGATACACACTAGCGTCCAATGAATGTGCATTACTAAACTTTAACGTTTAATCGTAATATCCAGATCCACAATACAGTCATCAAGAATTCACGACTTTCTCCAAGTTTCCATTGAACTTCGCAAAAAATTCCATTCAACGTTTCGCCGCGATATTTTCCATACCGTAAAGTTCATCAAAGACGCAAAGCGACGTAACGTGATTAATAATAATTGGCCTGAGCAACACGACGTAACTCGAAAAATCATCTCTCTCGTTAACTCGGCGAGCTTTTTTTTCTCGGCGGGCGGGGATATATCTTTCTTTTTTTTCTTTTGTTTTTTCTGGTCGTGGTTGTTGGAAAAATGTGCTCTCGAGAGTACGCGTGCGGGATCCTAACGAGGTCGCAGAAACGCGGAACTTGTACACACATATGTGTGTGTGTGTGTGTGTGTGCAGCATTTCTATGCACGTAAGACACGAAGACACACTTTTCCCACAACAATGCGTCCAGGGGAGACGGCGAGACGCTCACCAACGGCAATTTACGCGACTCGGTGCAGTAATCGCGAATTATATGTGACACACACCCACACGTATATTGAAAACTCGTATAGTGTAAACATTTGCATAATTCTGCTTGCGTTTTGCACGCACGTCATCTGTACTCTCGTGAATAATTGGATCGAGGGAGAATGAAAATACGAAAGAGAAAATTCAATTTACGAGAAGAAAAATTCTGACTCTGACGCAACATTTATCTAAACTCAGTGTCTTTTGATGATCCCAGCACAGGCGGGAATTTTTATTTCTACTGAACATTGTATTGCGGGGCCGACGACGGTTGAAAATTCCTAATTCTAATGTTCCGAAACTATAAGTTTCGTAAAGATCATGCCAGCGAAAGTCTACTCAGTTGACTGTAAATAATGTAAAATTGTACGAGTAGCGATAGAAAAAGGATACAAATATGATTTCTCATACGAGATAATTTTCAGAAATAGTATGAAGAAGATCAACGCTTTATTTGAATGACCAGTAATACAACATACAAAAGGCCGAATATGTAATATCAAGTATGTCACAAAATTCCGAATTTTTTATTATAGAAAACGAGCTATATGAGAAAGTTAAAATATAATAAAAGCTAATAAGAGATTCGTCAGGTTCACGAAAGTTTTAAACTCCGGAAATCATAGGATCGATCATCCAGTTTGCGAAAACGAAAGTTTAGATAGTGTAAGATTCCGATAAAGTTAAAAATTCCGTAAACTCACACTTAAAGTAGATAGCAAGTTAGCCTAACGCGTTTAGATGGCAGCACGACTACTGTACCGCATGTGAACGATGTTCAGATTCTCGGAGTATTGGTCTTTCGGGTAAAATTCTTTCGGAGTTTTGATTTTTCGTGGTAGAATTTGTTTCAGAGTTTTCATCATCCTTCACGTTTTATTGTGAACATATAATGTAACGATGTTTAGCTATCGATGATTTTTATCGATATTCTTATTTTCGGAACTTCTCTCTGTACAAACCTTCGCCATTCAGGAACTCGAATTTCTAACACTACAATTTTTCGGAACTGTGCACTCTCTGATTATGGGAAGTTGATACTTGTTTTATGTGCTGTGTTTTAATGTCGACGCTTTATCAGTCGGTCCCATGATTATTGTCATTCAATTCCTTAGTATACTATTATTTTCGGTTATCTGATAATTCTGTTTGCAAAATTTTGGAATTATAAATTTCCAGAAGTATTGAGTACTAGCTAATAAATTCGGAGTTTTGAGCGTTTTGATCATTCAACGTTCGGAATTTCAACCCGGCCCCTGTATTACAATCCTGGTATGAGAATTTATGGAATATTTATATGTACAGGTTTCTGGGCTTCGAGACAGCCAGATCCGAAATCCGGTGAATGTGTGGATGTGGCAGTTACGGACGATCAGCAACAATCGTGGGAACTGACGACCTGCGAGTCTCTGCTTCCGTTCATGTGCCGTGCAAGCGCATGCCCTGCGGGTAATTTACCATATATGCGTACTAGGTTGTCTCGAAAAACGACGAAAAATTGATTTTTAGACTGTCGAAAAAAAAAAATCCTCTCCCACTCCTTAAAAAAAAAATTATTTGACATAAGGATTTATACTCTTTTATTTAGTCGGGAACTTCGCTCTTTGCCTTGACACTCGAGTTATTGAAAAATTCATGACTTTTTTTATTTAATCCCGTTTTTTAAATCGCTATTTTTTAGCCATTTAACTGCACTCTGGGTCGTTTTGACCCCAGTGTTTTTCGTGCAAGTACATATTTTTCACTACACATCTCCCACTTTGAACGAATGTTTGGCCAATTTATTTTTTGTTTTTCTTAAAAAATAAATTTTGGGCCATAAAATAAGGATCATCGATTACAAAAAAAACGTCTCTATAAAAAAAATGCATATTCACCGAAATACAACGATCTGAAAAAAGGATCTGGAAGTGTGCAGTCGAAGGGTCGAAGGAAGTGTGCAATTGCTGTCGTCTAGTGTGAAGATAGAGAAACGCAGTCATTATTTGGCATTTTTTCTCGAAAACCATCATACATTGGACGTTTTGAGTTTTTGTGGTTTATTTAACAAGAAATGACGAACACATAAGTTTTTACAGATTGAAAACATGTTAATTATTAACAAAATGACACGTATATGGCTCGAAAAAATAGATACCGCCGTTTTTTGGGCATGATATCTCAGCTTCCAGTGGCTTGAGTCAAGAAATTGAAAAAAAATTATAATCTCTAAGCATTTCGCTATTAAGCATTTCGCTATTACGCTTACTGGAGTGAAAAAGAAAAACAATGTTTTGGAAGAATGGCGATGGTGTAACCGAACATAACGATTTTTCATGCAATAATGATGAATTATGATGCATGTTAAAAATAGTTAATATATTTTTATCGGGTTGATTCTAGTATACATAACAGACACCAGTATACACTACATGTGGTTTAAATTTGAAGTAAATCGGTCGATTAGTTTTCGAAATATCTTACTCAAAAAATTAAAAAATCTAGTTTTGAGAAAACGCATTTAAGTTTGAAGAACGGTACATGCACTAATATTGCCACGACCTCTATAAAGGGCCATGACTCGGGTAATTTTTCGAATGTTTTAATGGCTCAAAAACAAAAATATTCGGAAAAAATGATACTTTCAGGAAATGCAATTTAAAAAAAACTGATTTTCTCGACAAATCACACTAGACGACGACCTGAAGGTATTCCTCTCACGAAGCCGAATATTTAACGACAAACTGATTTTCGTCTGCCATTAAGTAAAAATACATCCTAGTATACTGATGAAATTTCAAGCCAAGTTATCGAACTTATAACAAAAAATTACGTCTTAAAAAATCGTCTAATGTATGCAGCACCTTATGGAGACGACATACCGGCCACATTTCTATCCGATAATTTCTATACTAAATAACTCGAGATGCCTGATATAAACTGCTCTAAGCATGTCAAAATTCGGAATATTCCGTAACGACAATAAAAAGAGGGGGGTCACCAAATGCTTAAAGAAAATATTAATGATAAAACTTAGAAAAATGTGACTAGCAGAAGAATTTTGAGTGCGACTTCTGAGAGAACATGTTAAAATGTCTAAATCTCCCAAATTTTTCATTCCAGTTCATTATTGGGTATAATAATTAATTGTAACTTATTATAATGCGCCACTGTTATCTACTAATAATAAAAAAGGATCCTGGCTTATGCACCCACAAAATACAACACTCCGCAAAAGGAATACCTTAAAGCTGATCCTTGCAGCGTTAAAAAAAACCTTTTTAAAATCTTCATACGATTATTTTTATACGAACTGCATTTTTTATTGTTTGCTCATGTTGGTTTTCGGGCATGAGAAAGCAATAAAACGATAAAGACAAAATTGCAATTTAGTACATGGCTTAAGTTTCCAAGACTTCCCGAGGCCGCGAAATATTTCGTTCCGCTCCACATTTTTTTCGCCTCTTTCATAACATTTTTTCCCCCTATCGACACAGGATCGTTTCATTGTTCAAACGGAAAGTGCATAAACTCAGCGTTCAAGTGCGACAAACAGGACGACTGCGGCGATTACTCGGACGAGATTGATTGTCCTGGAAATTGTCAATTTTACATGGCCAGTAGCGGCGACGTTGTCGAGAGTCCAAATTATCCCCACAAATATTCGCCACTGAGTAATTGCAAGTGGACCCTCGAGGGACCCCAGGGACACAACATTCTCCTGCAGTTTCAGGAATTCGAGACCGAGAAGAGCTTCGACATAGTGCAAATTTTGGTGGGCGGTAGGACCGAGGAGAAATCGGTGAATCTGGCAACTCTCTCGGGAAAGCAAGAATTGAGCAACAAGTTGTTCGTCTCAGCGTCGAATTTTATGATTATTAAATTCAGCACGGACTCGTCGGTGGAGAGAAAAGGTTTTCGAGCCTCGTGGAAAACCGAGCCGCAAACCTGCGGTGGTATACTTCGTGCGACACCGCAGGGACAGGTACTCACGTCACCCGGTTATCCGCAAAATTATCCCGGTGGTCTCGAGTGCCTTTACATACTGCAGGCTCAACCGGGAAGGATCATGTCGCTCGAGGTAAGCAAGAAAAAAAATCACGCTGTTTCATCGATGCCAGAATCAAAAAGAACAGGAAGATTCGATAACTTTCGAACAAATCGTGGAAACTGGAATCGTTTCTACTATTTTTAGATCTCTTCTATTGGCTCTGTGCAGGATAGGTAATGAAATCGAACGCAGCTCCCTCAGTGGACAGAAATTGCAATAAACTCGGATATTTATCTGTGAAAATCTTCTGTATGAGAGTAGTACGAGATTTTCGCAATCAAATTTAAAAGATTGTTTTATTAAAAATGGTCCACGGCTGTTGGTGTGCAATAAATTGCAAAAATACCGGATGTAATAGTTGATCCACATTTTATCGATTTCCTACGGCAAATTAAAAGACAGAACAAGGTAATAAATGGATAGTTGCAGCTAAAAGGTGTCTCGAAATGACCTGACATTTTAAATTGCATGCCATTTTTTTGTGGCGAATATACAGTACTAATCTTTGACAACCGGCCTCAGGAAGTATTGACGTTTAGTCATGGAGAATCGCACGATCGAGCAACGCATAGAAACCAAAACAAAACCAAACAAACAATGCATTTATTGCTGACGAAGTTTCATGGTCGTGTTATCTCACGCCCCGGCGATCTGAATTGGCCACCAAAATCGTGCAATTTGACGCCATTGGACTTCTTTCTTTGGGGTTTTCTGACAGGAAAAGTCGATGCCAATAATCCACAGACCATTCCGGAGCTCCAGGAAGCAATTGGATGCACCATAAATTATATTAGTCCTCAATTATGCCGAAATATTATTGAAAATTTCGTCAAAAGTGTGAACGTTTGCAAACAGAGACGAGGCAGCCATTCAGTTTTTTTACCGCGCATCAAAGGATAGTGGTGCACAAGAATTTAGTGTGGCCATCATGTGGATGAGTCGCAGCCATCAGTGGCCATTGCGCAGTGGGCCACGATGAACTATCATGTAGAGCTCGCATTGGATTGAGTTTGAGATTGGAAATTAATATTGTGAGTTACACGGTCGAAGCCGGTCTTTAAAATCATGCTTGATTATTTTTTCAAACAACCCCCAATTAGGAGTGCAACGGGGTGTTAAAGTTTTTATGGGAAAATTGAATTCGCTGCTTTTATCTCAATAAAATTCGGAAGATATGTTCCTTGAAGGACGTAGAAGTGCACCAAGATAGGAATTTTCGAAAATCAATCCCTAAATGGGTAAAATGGAATATTAAAGTTCGTACGGTTATAATGTGGTTGAAAATACCATAAATTTCTCTCAGTGTAGCCGACCGTATCGGCGCGGATTTACCAAAGTTGCCCTATGCCTAATAGTAGTGCATTCCATTCTCTATTGACAAGAGAGATCTCGTTTTTTATTTATCGATAGATCGAGGATTTGGATCTCGAGATGAATCGAGACTACATACTCGTGAGGGACGGTGATTCTCCAATGAGTCGTCCAGTGGCAAGGCTGACCGGTAAAACCGAGGAGAATCCGACGGTTCTGATGTCAACCGGTAGTAATTTGTATCTCTACTTCAAGACGAGCCTAGGCGATTCGAGACGGGGTTTTAGTATTCGCTACACCCAAGGATGCAGAGCGACGATAATCGCGAGAAACGGAACCGTCCAATCGCCTTCGTACGGCCTCAACGACTATCCCAACAATCAGGAGTGCCTGTATCGAGTGAAAAATCCTCAGGGCACCGCCCTATCCCTGAAATTTGTAAATTTCAATGTTCACAATACCGATTACGTCCAAGTTTACGATGGGACGAATACCAACGGATTGCGATTGCACTCGGGCAATGGTTTCACCTCGAACGTTAGACCGAAAATTACTTTGACCGCCGAAAGTGGGGAAATGCTCGTCAGATTCGTTTCCGACGCTCTGAGGAGCAGCACCGGATGGCAGGCCGCATTTTCTGCAGGTTAGACGAATAACCATTCTCTCTCTTGATTATTTAGGCGAGTTTGCCAATTCTGACGTTAAAATATAATTATTTATTGGAGTCCCAGCGGGGTCTTCGATGACATTCGTCAGAAATTATTGATATTACTATGGCTGAGGCACAAACGGAATTTCTGATTCACTGACAAGGACCGTCACTTTGCCGTCATTTTCTTCTACCATTGTATGAGAAAATATATTTCAAAGTTCATTGGAATTAATGATAATGTTTTAGAATCTCACTAATTAACATGCGACTGTTGGTTTATTACTGAATTGTACCAAATCATGTTGCATACGTCTAATTTTTTTATGCAATTCTTACTTTGCTCAACTTACCTCATACCCATGCTCAACTTACCCCACTATCGGGGCAGGTTGAGGAAATATGGCCTTAGTCATTTGAGAGCGATTATTTGTGAAACAATAAGGATGACAGAAATTTCGTCTACATACTTTTTTCCCAGATAAATTTCCTATTGACCAAAGTAGGTTTAATTTTTATACGGCAGACTGTTAAGGGATTACAAGCCGATAATTCCAAACTTGCTCAACATGCCCCTCTCTACTCTAGAGCATAAAAAACTATTAGATACGTATTTTTTTTATTGGCGGAAAAACAGTTTCAGGGGGTGAACCCACCCCTGAAGCACGTCAAGGGCTGATTTTGCAGTTTCACCCGCAAGCAGTTCATCGATTCCAGCGCAAACAGAAACGAACATTCTTCTAATGCAAAATGATCAAAAAATCCACTATGGGTATATTGACAAACACAAAAATTAAAGGATGATCCACCCCTTTGTTCTTGTTGCTCTTGGCCCATATTTAAAAGGGATGCATTAAATTTAACGTAGCAGGCACTTTGTAGCGGGACTAAGGTAGTAATCTCGCCATAGTCACGTTGAAAAGTTTTTTTCTCCGCTCGATCGATAAAAGCTTCGAAATATTGCGAAATATCGTTATAATGTGGGTTTTACACCTTATCGGGATGTAAAAACTTATAATGATGAAAACGCCTAATATAATGTTTACCTGACCCTCACTTTTGCATCAGACTATCCATTCCGGCTACTAATACGTAGATACTCTTCGTATACGGATATGCACACACTACTGTAATCTAGTTTTAGTCTGCTCCAGTCGCTTCGTGGCGCTAGCGTCGCTAGAAATTGCTTAATTTAAATCGCTATATCTCTGAAACTAGACGATCAAAATTCATGATTTTTTTACCCACTTCGTCATATGTTCGTCTGTAATTGACAACTTCTTTTTTAATCTGTAGAAAAGTTTCGAAGTTATTGGCGTGATTGACTTTGGAAGTGTGACCACGAAGGGTTAAGAAGGCAATTTATAATAAATTATTTTTTTTAGCAGATTAAGATTTAGATTCGAATTTACTGATCGATTTTTTTTTGTTTCTTCAAGACTGTCCACCTCTTCAGCCAGGCGAAGGAGCATTGGGCTCGAGCAGGGACACGGCTTTCGGAACAGTCGTAACGTTCTCGTGTCCACTCGGACAAGAGTTCGCAACGGGAAAATCGAGAATGACGACGGAATGTTTGCCAGGTGGAAATTGGTCGATAACGTACATACCAAAGTGCCAAGAGGTTTATTGCGGTCCCGTGCCACAAATAGACAACGGCTTTTCAATCGGTTCGTCGAACGTGACGTATCGCGGCTTGGCTACTTATCAGTGTTACGCGGGTTTCGCCTTTCCAACCGGAAGGCCGACGGAAAAAATTTCTTGTCTCGCTGACGGACGTTGGGAAAAGAAACCTTCGTGTCTTGCTTCCCAGTGTGCCCCGTTGCCCGAAGCACCCAACGCGAATATCACTATTTTGAACGGTGGTGGACGGAGTTACGGTACCATCGTGAGATTCGAGTGCGAGCCTGGCTACGTAAGAAGTGGACATCCGGTTATTCTGTGCATGAGCAACGGTACATGGTCCGACAATGTGCCAACGTGTTCCCGTAAGTGCACGAACCTTCACGCACAATTTTATCTATCGATCTCCATTGAGGAAAAATTCGACAACTATACATCCGCACAATAAAGCAATGCCGAATAGTTGGAAAGATTATTTTCGAATGACCCACGATCGTTCTTTTTTTCCTGTACAATAATTATTCCTATTTTGATTAAAAACAAAATAAGTTTCTTTACGAAAACGATTTTTATAAAATTGTACTTTTTCTTATAGTACTTAATGTTTTTTTTATTAAATGGCGATAAAATATTTATAAATTATCTCAGAGGAATAGCGACATTTATTTGGACGAAATAATTGGTTGGTCCCCATTTCTTACTTTCCAATTATTCGTCAGACAAAAATTGTATACCAGTTTACATTGTACACATGTAAACAAATCATTATTTGTCCAAAGCTGGAGAATTATTCTTCATATCCGAAAAAAATAATGATCTAACCATACGTCCGCACAAAAAAGTAATAACGAATAATTAAAAATATTATTTTCCATGAATCACTATCTTTTTTCCAATAATCATTAATATTTTAATAGAAATAAAAAGTTTCTTCTCTTACCCAAACGATTTTTACAAAATTTAATATCATTCGAGATTAAGATCAGATTTACCTGAATAGTATTTTTCTATTTAGAATCATGTGTTTTTATTAAATAACAATAAAATATTCATAAATGATCTCAAACGGTGCTCGCATATTACAGCAGAATAATTGATGACTCCAAACTTGTCACTATGCAATTGCGAGACAAAAAATATACGCAGATGATCGTGTAAACGTCATATCGTAATTTCCTTGTTTCCCGATTCTGCCCGCCCTCCTCGTACTTGAATTACCATATTTTCTGTGATTTTATTATTTATCTCGTCATTCTACGACACATGTACGAACATCGCAGGGGCACGATGTTTCACATTGCCGAGCGTTAAGAACGGTTTCGTGGTCGACACACGTCGTGAATATTACTTCGGTGACGAGGCACGTGTGCAGTGCAATCGTGGCTACAAATTGACCGGATCGAACATAATACAGTGCGGTACCGATGAACGTTTCGAAAACGTTCCATCCTGCGAGGGTGAGTTTATCAAATCCTCCTTCGAATGCTCTCTCCTCGCAAAAAAAAATCATACAATGCAAGCCCGACCAAAAAGCGATCATTTTCTGTCACGATCGAATTATTATTCCAGACATAAACGAATGCGCGTCGAGCCAGTGCGATCTCGCATCGACCGAGTGTATAAATACTCCGGGTGCGTTCACCTGCAAATGCAAATCCGGTTTCGCGCCAACTTTGGAATGTCGTCCCATCGGTGATTTGGGCCTGATAAACGGTGGAATCCCGGACGAGTCGATAACAGTCTCCAGTTCCGAAAATGGCTACACGAAAACTGTGAGTCCGAGCACGAGAAAGAAGACTGAGGATTTTTATTTCAATGCTGTTTTTTTCTTCTTCAAATTTGCGCCACGTACACGAGCATTGCAGTTATGGTCAATCGAGCTATTAGATTTAAGCTTTTCGGTAGAGGAAGCCTTTCTTATGGTGTCAAAATTTGCATTGTTGGAATACAACGAAAATTCTTCATATTTTTATCCCGTTTTAAATTTATTTTATAAAATCGTTTTTCGGAGGTTTAGGTTGTAGACTTGAAAATAAGCATCCTAAATAGGGCTCGAATGATTTTTCTCTACCTCGAATTGTCCAAAAGAATTTGAGAAATTAAGGGGGAAAATCGATGTAGACGACGAAAAAAGATCTAATCTTTATCATTTTTTTTGGAAAGGACCAAAACGTTTTACATTTATTAAACTTTAGATACAATTTATTACATAATTAAGTGGGGAAAACCCTTTAGACGCCCGAAAATGAGTTATTTTTCAGCAATTTTTTTAAAGTTGATAAAATAATCGCATCATTTAAAAATTCTGACATTATCTCATTACAACTTTCAAGTGGTAATTTTTTTTTAAACAGAAAAAATTGGCGGCATTATAAGGTATTATTCGATATCACTTAAAAGACGCCTTTAGGCGTCTTTTAAGTGATATCGAAAAGTGCTCTATTTGTCTGATTTATTATATTAACCTGAAACAGAAATCGAACATATTTTTCGATTATTGGCCTATTAGGGTAACCTATAGGCCCCTCGATTATTTGCCCTAGTCGGGTAACCTATAAAAATATAAATAAGTATAAAATTAAAAATTAAGTGGGCTTTTTAATCAAATTTCATATTTTTTACCATTTTTTCGACAATTTTTACCCCAAAAAGTTTATTTACGCGATAATCTTAAAAATCGAAAAAAATCGATTCTTTGGACATTGTAAAGGGTTTTCCCCCCTTAAACGGTTTGAAGAAATTTTTCAGACACACAAACGAACCACTGATGTCAAAACTTCCAGGGAAGTTTTGACGGCAGTTATCCGCTTGTGGGTAATCCAACGACTTCAATATTTATCTGAAAAATATGAGCCAAGAATTTATAGTATTTCAATATCCAAATGCTGAACTTAAACCTAAGAAACATTTAAAAAGTTAAAAATTTGAAAAATGGATCACTTCGGAATTTTTTTTTCATTTTACGCAAAAATTTCGTTCTTTTTGCAATAAAAAAGTACTTTTTAAAAGTAATTTTCATAAGCAAGTAGTTTTAACGTTGTTTCCCACTAACTTTAAAAATGCCGCTGAAATCTTCCCGGAAAACCACGTCATAACCTCGCTATTTAGTAATATGTTGTAACAAAAAAATATATTTCAACAATTCAATTATGTAATAAATTTTGCCTAAAGTTTCATAAATGTAAAACATTTTGTTCCTTTCCAAAAAAGAATTATCGACATTAGTTATTATTTCGTTTTCTACGTGTATTTTTCCCCTTAAAGTTCCGTAGCCAGCAGAGACCCGGATACTCATGTTATATCCGTCTATCATTACCCTTCCTCCGTCCACCCCCCGCAAACCTTTGGTTTAAAAATCTCAAGTATAATTTTGATTTTTATCTCGAGCCACCGAAACTTATTCGCGTTCCCAATTTTCGTAGGGTGTCCGTTTAAACAACGGCGATGGTTGGTGCGGTAACAATATCGAGCCCGGTTCCAATTGGGTGATGATTGACATGAAAGCACCAGCGATCATACGAGGCTTTAGAACCCAAATAGTGGCAAGATCGGATGGGAACATAGCGTACACGTCAGCAGTGAGAATTCAATACACGGACGAGTTAACGGACGCGTTCAAGGACTACACGAATCCGGACGGTACACCTGTCGAATTCAGAATCATGGAGCCAACTCTGTCCGTTCTGAATCTGCCGGTACCAATCGAGGCGAGATACGTGAAATTCCGTATACAGGATTCCGTGGGTGCGCCCTGCATGAAACTCGAAATAATGGGCTGCACACGTCTCGAGTGCAGCGACGTGAACGAGTGCTCGATGAGGAATGGCGGTTGTCATCAGAAATGCGTTAACAGCCCGGGAAGCTATTCTTGCATGTGCAACACCGGCTATGAGCTGTACAAGAGCAACGGCACTGCTGGATTCAGCATTGCCCGATCGGAAACAGGCGAGCGTGACGGCGATTTGTATCAGAGAAACAAAACTTGCGTTCCCGTCATGTGTCCACCGCTGGCACCACCCGAAAATGGAAAGGTCCTCGTTACCAAGGTACGCTTCACTCTGCTTCGAGTTCTTCGATAATTTTGCGAAGCAAGACCGTATACGGCGAAACTCAATAAGTATTTGGGAGAAGGCATTGAAAAAAAAAAATACACACTGCATGATATCAATGAAGCCTTATTATTGATAAGTGGTCCAGTAGCCTCCACTATTAAGCTATTCCTTGCATGAACCCAAATATTTGACAATTAACTGATTTTCGTCTACAATTAAGTAAAAATACATACTAGGATACTAGTAAATGTTTAAGCCAAGTTACCGAACGTTTAACCAAAAATTACGATTTTAAAAATCGTCTAATCTATAGAGCAATTAATTAAAAATACATACTAGTATTGGTAAAATTGGTAAAGTTTTAAGCAAAGTTACCGAACGTTCAACAAAAAATGATGACTTTAAAATTCGTCTAATTTATACAGCACTTTATGAAATGTCATCTCCATAAAGTGCTGTATAAATTAGACGAATTTTAAAGTCATCATTTTTTGTTGAAAGTTCGGTAACTTGGCTTAAAACTGGCCATATTTCTATCTGATAATTTATACACTAAATATCTCTAGATATCTGATATAAGCTGCTCTAAGCGTGTAAAAATTCTGAAGATTCCGTAAAGGCAATGAAAACAGAGTTTCACCAAACGTTCAAAGAAAATATTAATGACAAAACTTTAAAAAATGTGCCTAGCAGAAAAATATTCATTCATCATCATATAAAAATATTTAAATCTACAAAAGTTATGCAATATTTTTCATTCCCGTTCATTGTTGGTGGTAACTTATTTTGTTGTTCATTGATTGTAACTTGATTTGTTTGATTGATAGGTTGTTTATTCATTGTAACTTATTATCATTAAGGGCCACTATAATCTACCAAAATACAACTCTCCGTGAAAGGAATACCTTAATAATCGCCTGGCATCTCCAAAGCATATTTTCCACTAATTTCATGGCACAATCTGATGACAAAGACGTCTATATGAGTCGAATCTGTCAGAATAATTGTTCGACTTTCGAGATCTTCAGTGTCTATTGGTGTGGATAGACCTGGTATCATTAATGCCGGAACGTGTCTAAAAAAAAGCTTCGTTCGAAAAAATTACCTTGTCCCAATCGCACTTCAAACTTTCTTTCGACCAAGTGAGTCTTTTTTCGACGTGTTTTCGGACAATAGCGGTTCGTCTGCAACCAGGGTCGAAAGACAACTAACGCTCTCTATACAAAGCATCTTGGTGGAAGGGTCCTGTAACCCGCTCGCGTTCGAATCTACCCTCTAACGATTTCCAGGGAAAAAATCTAGCCGTACACGTTTTTTCCAAGCAGACTGTAAAACATTTTGTTGCGTGATTTCCAGGATCAATTCCACTTTGGGGATTTGATAAGATTCCAATGCAACTTTGGTTACGTTCTGGCGGGATCATCAGCCGTGATCTGCACATCGAGCGGTGCTTGGAACGGAACGACACCGGAGTGCCAGTGTGAGTATCCAATTTTTCTGGAAACTGGATCTCAATTGCTTTCCCATGAAGCAGCAATTGAGCAACCATCAAAAGATTCTATCTTGCCAATGGAACTAAGGATCTTTGTTTTGTTTTCTCGCAACAGACGCCAAATGCGTGTCCCTTCCGGACGACAAGAACGAAGGATTGTCCGTGATAAGATCGGACGAGACGAGCGTCTTGGTGCCGTTTCAACAAAACGTCACTCTCAAGTGCAGCAACAACGGGCGATCATTGAGAAACACAGCTACCTCAGGTTTCCGTCAGTGTGTCTACGATCCCAAGCCTGGACTACCTGACTACTGGCTCTCGGGTTTGTCGCCCGCCTGCCCCAGATCCGACTGCGGAAAGCCGCTGCCAACTCCCGGAGCCGAGTACGGACAGTATCTGGACGCGAAGTATCAGTCGTCCTTCTTCTTCGGTTGTCAGGACACTTTCAAGCTAGCCGGCCAGACTAATCGTCACGACAACGTGGTACGCTGTCAGGCCAATGGTGTCTGGGACTTTGGTGACTTGCGTTGCGAAGGACCTGTCTGCGAGGATCCCGGAAGACCTAGCGACGGTTATCAGGTAGCTAGAAGCTACGAGCAAGGTTCGGAGATTCACTTTGAGTGCAGCAGACCTGGATACATTCTCATCAATCCAAGACCCATCGTTTGCCTTCGCGAACCCGAGTGCAAAGTCGTCAAGCCGCTGGGTTTAGCTTCCGGTAAAATCCCCGATTCAGCTATCAACGCAACCTCCGAGAGACCTAATTACGAAGCGAAAAACGTCAGGCTTAATTCCGTGACGGGTTGGTGCGGCAAGCAGGAGGCATTCACATACATAAGCGTCGATCTTGGCCAAGTTTATCGGGTCAAAGCTATCCTCGTCAAGGGTGTCGTCACCAATGACATTGTCGGACGTCCAACAGAAATTCGTTTCTTCTACAAACAATCAGAGTCGGCCAATTACGTCGTTTACTTTCCAAACTTCAATCTTACGATGAGAGATCCTGGCAATTACGGTGAACTTGCAATGATAACACTGCCGAAGTACGTCCAGGCGCGTTTCGTTATTCTCGGTATCGTGAGTTACATGGACAACGCTTGTTTGAAGTTCGAGCTAATGGGATGCGAGGAACCGACCGTCGAGCCTCTGCTCGGTTACGATTACGGTTTCTCGCCCTGCGTCGACAACGAACCTCCCGTATTCCAGAATTGTCCCCAGCAACCGATCATGGTCCAGAAAGGACCGGATGGCGGGCTCTTGCCGGTTAACTTCACCGAACCAACTGCTATTGACAACAGCGGCAGCATTGCCAGAGTGGAGATCAAGCCTCAGAGCTTCAGAACACCCATACGAGTCTTTGAGAACACCGTCGTTAAATACGTTGCGTTTGATTACGATGGGAATGTCGCTATTTGCGAGATCAACATTACCGTTCCCGGTCAGTACTGAGTTTCTTTTTTTCGTAAACTTAATCGATCGTTGAATTAAGGCAGTATTCTAGTCTGGAGTCCTAAATTTCGAGCGGTTTTTCGAGTTTGATGAAAAAAAAACCACACATTTTTTTACTATCCATTTTTGATAGTCTTTTTATAGATGTTCCAAGACCGTACAAAAAATGTTGTGCAAAAAGAATAAAAATTGACAAAGTTATGGGTTTCTAAATATGGTCGTGAAAAAAAAAGTTGAAGCGGTCGACATGATTCCAAAGGTCCCATTTTTCTGAAACAGAAATCAAACCAATTTTCTGGACTAATAAGAATGCCACTATGGCAGGTAGCAAAGAGAAAAAATATTCTAATGGCGACTGTCTGAAAAAAAGTTAATTTTTCACGCTATTTCTTGCAACGCTAATTTAAAAAAAATAGTAATAATAATAATTTCGTAATCCTCGAGGTACGGACCATAGAGGAATATATACTCAAGGTCCATGCCGAATTTGAAGACAATCGGTTCAATAGAACTCTAGATTTTATGTCAAACAGGTAGAAAAAAGTAGTTTCGAGAAAAACGCGTTCAAAGTTTCAAGTACAATTTCGGACAACCGCAACTATCTAAGTGGTAATCACATGTTATTCTTACGTTAAATTAATCGGCCATTCCTGTCTCGTAAAGTATGCCTACCTCGACTACGAAATGATGATTTTCGGAAGCTCGTTCTTCCCTGCGAACAGTTTTAGCATCCTTAGAAGCTTCTAAAGCCGGTGCGGTCTCTCAATCCGGCCGTATTCAAATGACCACAACTTGGTAAACATTGTAAATTTCGAAATTTCCTTTTACAGACATATTCTTAAGAGTCTATACTTAAAGAAAACGCGAAAAAGTCGATCCTTCCAAATATCTATACAAGAATATCCCCTTCACTATTACTGAGGACGCATGTCCAATTGCTCGCTTGAACGACTGTATACTCCTTTTTCAGACGTCACACCGCCGAAACTCAGCTGCCCACAGAGTTACGTGATCGAGCTTGTCGATCAGCAAGACAGTTATTCCGTAAATTTCAACGAGACTCGTCGGCGAATCAACACCACGGACGCTTCGGGTCCGGTTAAAGTGACATTCGTCCCTGAGCGAGCAATCATCCCAACTGGTGGCTTCGAGAATGTGACCGTGTATGCTGCGGATTCGAGCGGCAATCGAGCCTCCTGTCATTTCCAAGTTTCGGTACAAGCCACCCGTTGCGTCGATTGGGAACTGAAAGCACCTGCTAACGGAGCATTGAAATGTGTTCCGGGTGACAAAGGTCTGCAGTGCGTAGCAACTTGCAGAACCGGTTATCGTTTCACCGATGGCGCACCGGTCAAGTCCTTCACTTGCGACTCCGTCAGACATTGGACACCGAGTTCCGTGGTACCTGATTGTGTTTCGGAGAACACACAGCAAGCCGATTATCACGTGATCGCGTCGGTGACTTATAGAGCGAACGGTGCGGTATCCCGCAACTGTTTGCCTCAGTATCAAGATCTAATGGCCCAGTATTACATGAATTTGAACAGCATCCTGACGCAGCGCTGTTCGGCCGTGAACGTAAATATGAACGTAACGTTTGTGCGATCGGTGCCTGCCTTGCTCGAGGAGAATGTCCTGAAGATGGACTTTGTTTTGGCGATTGTACCGGCCGTACGTCAACCGCAACTCTACGATCTTTGTGGTTCAACGTTGAACCTCATATTCGATTTATCGGTGCCTCACGCGAGTGCCGTCATCGAGCCACTCCTAAACGTGTCGGCGATCGGTAACCAGTGCCCGCCTCTTCGTGCGCTCCGATCCTCGATATCTCGTGGATTCACGTGCAGCGTCGGTGAAGTTTTGAACATGGATACGAACGATGTGCCCCGATGCTTGCATTGCCCAGCTGGAACATTCGCAGGGGAAAAGCAAAAATTATGCACTTCGTGTCCGAAAGGCTTCTATCAGAACAGCGATCGCCAGGGAGCTTGTTTGCGCTGTCCATTTGGCACTTACACACGGGAGGTTGGCTCCAAGAGCATCGAGGATTGCATACCCGTTTGCGGCTATGGAACTTACTCACCGACCGGTTTGGTGCCTTGTCTTGAATGCCCGAGCAACAGCTACACCGGTGAACCACCGATAGGCGGTTACAAGGATTGTCAGGCCTGTCCAACCGGTACTTTCACCTATCAGCCTGCAGCGTCGGGTCGCGAACGCTGTCGGGCCAAATGTGCACCCGGCATGTACTCGGACACCGGTCTCGCTCCTTGCGCCCAATGTCCGAAAAACTTTTATCAACCGCAGCACGGTGCTACAACCTGCATGGAATGCCCGACGAACATGTACACCGATGGACCCGGCGGCGTTGGTCGTGAAGAATGCAAACCTGTCGAATGCACTGACAGCGCCTGCCAACACGGTGGCTTGTGCGTTCCAATGGGCCACGAGGTTCAGTGCTTCTGCCCGGCTGGATTCTCCGGTAGACGTTGCGAAATTGACATCGACGAGTGCGCCTCGCAGCCCTGCTACAACGGCGCCACTTGCATCGATCTCCCACAGGGCTATCGTTGCCAATGCGCCAATGGCTACTCGGGTATCAATTGCCAGGAGGAAAAGTCTGATTGTTCAAATGACACGTGCCCCGAGAGAGCGATGTGCAAGGACGAGCCAGGTTTCAACAATTACACATGTCTATGTAGATCCGGATATACCGGAGTTGGCTGCGACATCACGGTACGTTACGAATATTGGTTCCTTTTAATAAAAAATCCGAACCAAAATTTTGATCATTCGTAAAACCAATATCTTTTACTTGTATACAACAGAGAAGATTGTCCCCATTGAAGGCCCAAGTAAAGGCCTTGTTACATGATAAGTTGATGTTCTGGACATTCATTTATTATTATTATTAGCCACATTATTTACTATATAGCTTTGCAATATAGTTCTGGTGATAACGTTGTGATGGCCCATGTGACTTTTCCAGACTAAGGCCTTAATAAAGTTAGGGAAAATTAAGATGGGCCCGATCAAAGCCCAAACGCAATTTCCGCTCGGGCTTACGTTGCGCCTCGTTTACCGATCATTTTCCAGATAAATCCGTGCACCGCCAGTGGGAATCCTTGCAACAACGGCGCCACGTGCGTGGCTCTTCAACAGGGTAGATACAAGTGCGAGTGTCCCGACGGTTGGGAAGGCCAGAGTTGCGAGATAAACACCGACGATTGTGCTGAGCGGCCCTGCCTCCTCGGAGCCAACTGTACCGATCTCGTTGCCGATTTCACATGCGACTGTCCACCAGGCTTCAGCGGGAAACGTTGTCACGAGAAGATCGATCTTTGCTCGGGCAATCCGTGTCTGAACGGTATATGCGTGGACAACCTCTTCGATCACACTTGTATCTGTAATCCCGGATGGACCGGTGCAGCTTGCGAGACCAATATAAACGAGTGCGCCGACAAGCCGTGCCACAACAACGGTCAATGTTTGGACCAAGTTGGCGGCTATGCGTGCACGTGTGAGCCTGGCTATACGGGACAACTGTGCCAGCACACAGTGGACGATTGTGCCTCGGAGCCTTGCCAAAACGGTGGAACTTGCCTCGATCAACTCGAGGGCTTCGTGTGCAAATGTCGCCCTGGCTTCGTTGGACTTCAGTGCGAAGCCGAGATCGACGAGTGTCTCAGTGATCCTTGTAGCCCCATTGGCACCGACAGATGCATCGATCTCGACAACAAATTCTCTTGCCACTGCCGTGAGGGTTACACCGGCGCAGCTTGCGAGATCAACATCAACGACTGTGCCTCGTATCCCTGTCTCAACGGTGCAACTTGTCGGGACGAGGTTGGCGGCTTCAAGTGCTTGTGTCCCGAGGGATGGACTGGCACGCATTGCGAACACGACGTTGGAATGTGCACGAACAGGCCCTGCCAGAACGACGCCGCCTGCGTCGATCTCTTCCAAGATTTCTTCTGCGTGTAAGTTGATCGATGATTCATCCAGGTCCTAGTAGGGTGAACCGACCAGTGAATGGACGAATAACGACACTATAGAACTTAGATAGGATGTAATATTGATATATTATCAAAACAACCTTTTTAATTAATATAGCTAACCAAAGATATTATTGTGATAGTAAAAACAAATATTCGAGGTGATTGCAACAAATAATTTTGGGAGAATTGATAAATAAGTAGCAAAAAACTAAATCGCCCGTGAATGGACGAAATTTTCAGTAAATGGATGCGTAGTGTAGATGAATGCTGTAAAGGATTGCGATTTATTGTGTATTTTTATCGAATGCTTGATTTGCACTGTGTTGCACAAAAATTATAATATTCTTATACATATGAGTATTATTTTGATTATTATGATTTTGTAGAAAATATACAAAGCTTTTTCGCATCTCTTTCGCAAAGTTTGTTTCAACGAAACAAGATATAAAATTGGGTCAAAATTAAAAATATAAATTAAATGATTTTATGATAACATTTGATGAAATGTACATTGTCAATTCTTAACAGTAATTCATTTTACAATTTTCAGCAGATGAGCTAGATTTTTTAGTCTGCTTTGATAATTATCAGAACAGAGGCCATCTGTCCATTCATTGGAATGAGGTTAGAATACAACACAAGTGACAAACATTTGTAATTCTGACGTATTATGATGAATTTATAAAAAAAAATCAAAACACCAAAGATTAATTCTATCTTAAATAATAAAAGTAATACTTGCCCTGGAAACTCATGAAAACTTTTGTACCACAAACTAGAAAAATTCCATGTGGCGTCAAAATTCAATATTAAATGAAGAAATTGGTTTGAAAGAAACTTTCTTTTGTTTGAAAGACATTTTTTTTGTTAAATTATAACGATTCGACTTTTTATCGACAATTCATATTCTTTATCTATTTTAAATATAAATCAGCCTTTGTCCATTCCCTGGTCGGTGCACCCTGCGCTCCGGCAGCAGAAATCCTTCTTAACAATTTTGGACCCAGCCTGCTCTTCCAATAGACACGTCGGCCTTTTTTGTCCAGATGCCCTTCGGGAACCGATGGCAAACAGTGCGAAACAGCACCCGAGAGATGCATCGGCAATCCGTGCATGCACAACGGACGTTGTCAAGACTTCGGTTCGGGATTGAATTGTACCTGCCCGGACGATTACACGGGAATCGGTTGTCAGTACGAGTACGATGCTTGTCAAGCTGGTGCCTGCAAAAACGGAGCAACCTGCGTTGACGACGGACCAGGATTTACCTGCATCTGCCCACCCGGATATACCGGGCAAACTTGCGAAGACGACATCCTCGACTGCAAGGAGAATTCTTGCCCACCTTCCGCGACTTGTATCGATCTAACTGGCAAATTCTTCTGTCAGTGTCCGTTCAATCTAACCGGGGACGATTGCAGGAAATGTAAGAAGAAACACCATAAGAAAATTCTTCTCGTTTCCCTTCGCGATTCACAATTGGTCTCGATACTTGAAAAATACAATGACAACGATACTGTATTTTTTTTTCAGCAATCCAAGTGGACTACGATTTGTACTTCACCGATCCGGCACGCAGTAGCGCGGCTCAAGTCATTCCGTTCTTCACCGGAGGCCACAAGAGCATGACTGTCGCTATGTGGGTCCAATTCACGCAAAAAGACGAAGCTGGAATATTCTTTACGCTCTACAGTGTCAGGTACGTAATTCGAGTCTTGTTCATTGGTATAGCCAGGGGGCGGATGGGCACGCCCCACTCACGCAGAAAAAATCGATCCACAATAATTGAAGTCAAATAATCGATTAACTTTATTTAGGCTTCACCCGAGCAAGCATGAAGAAATAATTTAATAAAACTTGAACTGTTTCCTTTCCCTTACCCAGAAAAAAATGCTTGCTACGCTAATGGTCTTGTTTCTTTTTTGCAACGGCGCTATCATGTTATTCGATCTATACAAATGTCTACGACTCTTTTCGACAGTTCGCCTCACGTGCCTACGAACCGTCGACCTATGATTCAGGCGCACAGCAACGGGGTTCAAGTCTCCCTGTTCCACGATATTCAGGACGTTTATCTTCCATTCCGCGAATATGCGACGATAAACGACGGCCAATGGCATCACGTTGCTGTAGTGTGGAACGGCGACAACGGCGGCGAGCTGATTCTCATTACCGAGGGTCTCATAGCTAGCAAGACCGAGGCCTATGGAAGTGGAAGAACCCTGCCACTCTAGTAAGTCCATCAGTCAAAATCTATTCTGGAGAAATCTATACATCGTTAAGTGTCTATTCGTGAGGAAGTTAATTGCTTCATTGGAAGTCATTGAGGGGTAAAGCCACCAGCTCTTAAAAAGAATACTAATTTTAAGATTTTTTTTGCAATACAATGAAAGCAGTAAAAAATTGAATTGGAAAACTTTATTATACATAGTTTCGAGTGTAAAAGAAAATCATTTTTGTGATGTTTCAATTGAAATCGACAGCGTCAGAGTCCAAGACCGCAGAGTACCTCTCGTGCGAAGTGTCCCACGACCGGAAAGATTTCTCTCGTAGTTTTCAACCGCAAACAAAAAACCCAAAAAGTCTAAAAAAATATATACAAAAAGCTTTGGAACTGCGTACGGAAATTCGAAAATACCTTTTTCCAACAAAGGCCGATTTAAATGAAAACTTTCATTTTTTAGCAAAAATCACGCGAGTAATTGTTTATGAAAAAAAAGTTATTAACCAATCGCAAATTCGGTATGTAGTTCCATGGAGAACCCATCTGAGAAAATAAGTTCAAAATTTCAAGTGAATCGGTGCACATGTAGCTGAGTTACGTTTCCGGCCAGTTAAAAAAAATCCTTTCGAGTAAAACGCGTTTAAAGTTTGAACTAACCGTCAGCAATGGAAATTTTCGATTTATTTTTTATCTGCAATACCAACCCTATACATTTAGCTGTCCAAATCAACATTATCCTATTCCTTTTATTTTATGAAAATTTAAAAATTGTCGATGGCTTTACCCCTCAAAAGGGTAAAAGGAAAAGAAACAAGAAGATTTTTATTTTTGCACAGTGGCTGGACCGTGCTCGGTAAGCCACAAAGTGAAAACGCCAAGGGTTACACCGAGTCAGGATTCCAAGGGCACCTAACGAAGGTTCAAGTCTGGGGTCGTGCTCTCCACGTGACAAACGAGATACAGAAGCAAGTTCGCGATTGTCGAACCGAGCCCGTTCTCTATCAGGGCCTCGTTCTAACGTGGGCCGGCTACGACGACAGCGTTGGTGGCGTCGAGAGGGTCGTGCCTTCCCACTGCGGTCAAAGAATCTGTCCACCTGGTTACGGTGGCAGCAAATGCCAACAACTGGAAGCCGACAAAATACCACCCAAAGTCGAGCATTGTCCCGGTGATTTGTGGGTCATAGCGAAAAATGGATCATCCATTGTAACATGGGACGAGCCACGCTTCAGTGATAATGTTGGTGTTACGAAGATTCAGGAGAAGAGCGGTCATCGCTCGGGTCAGACGCTCTTGTGGGGCACCTATGACATCAGTTACGTGGCTTACGATCAAGCTGGCAATTCCGCAGGCTGCAACTTCAAAGTCTATGTTCTCGGTGAGCTTTCGGCGTGCAACGATTCGTCTGTGATTTTTTCTTGCCCTACTTATCCTGAGCTTTACTTTTCATGGCCGTAGCCGATTTCTGTCCTGAACTTGCTGACCCCATTGGTGGATCGCAACTATGCAAAGATTGGGGCTCCGGTGGGCAATTCAAAGTGTGCGAGATATCCTGCAACAACGGGCTGAGATTCTCGCAAGAAGTGCCTAAATTCTATACCTGCGGGGCCGAAGGATTCTGGAGACCTACGGCAGATCCAACATTGCCTATCGTATATCCGGCCTGCACAAGTAAGCAAACCCAAACGAACGCCTTGCTTTTCTCTCTCTCTCTCTCTCTCTTTCTCTTCCTCGATGGAAGCGCGCCATCTTCTGAACCCAAATGTGCTATGGTCTTCACTTCTTCTCAAGGTTCTACACCGGCCCAACGAGTCTTCAGGATAAAAATGAACTTCCCGACTTCGGTACTCTGCAACGAGGCTGGCCAAGGTGTCTTGAAGCAAAAGGTCCGCAACGCGGTCAACTCTTTGAACAGAGATTGGAACTTCTGCTCTTATTCGTACGAAGGTAAACTTGAGGACTTTTCTTCGTCAAAAAAAAAATGTTAAATGACACGTTACAACGGGTACTTGTTCTTCTCAAGGTACTCGAGAGTGCAAAGATTTGAAAATCGACGTACAATGCGATCATCGCGTTCGCACGACACGCGAAGCCAATGACGAAGATGGAGGTACTTACATCATATCTGCCGCAGTACCAGCTGAACCGTAAGTTTGAACTACAATACAATCGTACACTTGTCATTCAATTTTATAAATTCGTGAATCATGCTGTTCGATAAAATCGACTCGTCAAAACACATATTCACGATTTATACATCATTTTGCGTTAGCGCTCGGCGATATAGGGAATTCGTTTAGTGCCAGAAAAACTGAGAATTTCTTGCTTGTTTCACGTAATAGAACGAGACAGGGACGCCAGGGCAGCGATACCTACGAGGTGGCGATTTCGTTCCCGGCCATAAAGTAAGATTTCCCTCTCTCGCAAAGAGAAGAACAAAAACAAAAACAAAAATTATCGACACACCAAACACGAGAGATCTCCATCAGATCGGTTGACTGATTGGGCTCATTTCATTTGTCACATTGTCATTTCATTCGGTCGCATTTTCGATGTCATCAATCATTAATTTCATCTCATAGCCGACAACAGCAATGAACGATCATAATCTCATAGCATTGCAGAAATCTCACACTGGTTTCTAACAATTATACATAAACCGATGAAATGCACGTTTCCTTCGTTTTTTATTACTAACTATCCCAAATTGACAGGTGTGGCAATATCATCGGCGTAATAGTGTTTTAACATTTTTTTTAACACCGGTACACCCGTCATTAGGAAGGGAAGAAAGCCATCGATTAATATAAACTCCAATATCAAATTGAACAAACAAGATTTCCCTCACCCAGTGTACGAATAAGTCTTAGATATTACAGCACGTCGACTGGAAGGATACGGTGCCTAATCAAAACAACATCAACAACAACTATATATATATATATACATATATACATATAAATAAAAAGACCACGAAACGCAAGAATAACGGCTGTATATATTACGCGCATAACGGGTTGCCTGCACATCGTATTCGGAAGAGGTTTTTCATTTTTCCCCTGCCGACAATCACATCTAACGATTCTATTATTATTCACAGCGATCCGATACAGAATACCAATTCCAATGATCGCGCCACGGTCCAGTCGCTTCTGGAAAAACTTATACTGGAAGAAGATCAATTCGATGTTCACGACATTCTGCCCAACACTGTACCTGATCCAGCCTCACTGACACTAGAATCGGACTACGCTTGTCCAGTTGGACAGGTCGTTATGGCACCGGATTGCGGTAAACTTTTACTCTTCTTTTCAATTTCGTTCTCCCATAGTCAAAAATGATTGCCGTCAATTTAGCTACTTGGCAGCAAGATACCGTTTCACTGCCAACTGGAAACTTGCGTTCCTTTGGGTTGGCGAATCATTCAAGATTTTATTCGAATGATGAATGCAGACGATGAATTTTGGAGAGCATTGCTGTCAAATGTGCACTTGTAGTCTGTCTGTGTCGTATCTTTCGTTGCGAGACGGCTGACCAATCGAATAGAATTTGAGAAAAAACTTTTCGAGACGTCAGATCATTGGGCTCAGTATAGTACACAGCATAACTTCACTACTTTATAAAGGCTTTCAACAGTTGACGAGTTAATTTTTTTTTTCAATAAACGTACAAAAGAATGCTAAGGAAGACCCATGGTCCATTTAGTTTCCTTGAACACCGTGTCCAACGACTAGGCCAAGGAATTAAGGGGTTAGGCCGCTGGGACGACCCGAAAATCACAGTTATTCAAAAAATTCATTTTGAGGGAATATATGAGATGATTGAAAAATCGTTTAGACATTTATTTGTAGGTACATTAACAAAGGCGTGTACCACATTTCATTAGAAAATATTCTTAATTAAAGAAGTTATTAACAATCTCGTGAAGGGCCTTTGAACGTGAGGGGCTCAACAGTGTACTTGATTTTGACCACCCGGTTGATCCGCACAAAAAAACGAGTTTTTTCCCTAAAATAGATAATATTGGCTAAGACTTGGCGAAGCTTTTTTATTCATCATGTTTAAATCAAAACAAAAATTTGATTTTTTTTCGATTTTTCGAAATCATGTTGCATACGTCTGATTTTTTTATGCAATTCTTACTTTGCCCAACTTACCTCATACTCATGCTCAACTTACCCCACTATCGAGGCGGGTTGAGCAAATATGGCCGTATAGTCATTTGAGAGCGATTATCTGTGAAACAATAAGGATAACATGAATTTCGTCTACAAACTTTCTTTTCCCAGATAACTTTCCTATTGACCAAAGTAGGTTTCATCTTTATACGCAGACTATTAAGGTATTACAGAGCGATAATTCCAAACTTGCTCAAGATGCCCCTCCCTACCTCCCAAATTTCAAGTCAATCCGTTCGTTAGATGTCGAGAGATCGTGTAGACCGTTTTCAAAAACATAGTTTCGAGAAAAATGCGCTTGAAGTTTTACTAGCAGTTCTATCGTAATCATACGTTTACCTTCAATCAGCTATTCCTTCACAATATGTTGGACCTTCCTCTTCAATTTGTGTTGCCTTAAGCGACGAACGAGCATTCGAAATGTTCACAGTAGCCTAACTCCTTTAACGAAAAATTGTTTCTACCTGGCAGTACCATGCGCGGTTGGAAGTTACTACGACGAATCGACGAAGAAATGCGAGTCCTGTCCAATTGGAACGTATCAGAGTGAGAGTGGTCAACTAAAGTGCAGCAGTTGTCCAGTGATAGCTGGACGTTCCAGCGTCACCGTAGGACCCGGTGCCCGTAGTGCAGCTGACTGCAAGGAGCGTTGCCCAGCCGGAAAGTATTACGACGACGGGGCTGGTCTCTGCCGTAGCTGCGGTCACGGATTTTACCAACCGAACGAGGGAAGCTTCGCCTGCAAGCTGTGCGGTCTTGGAAAAACAACGAGAACCGCCGAGGCCGTTTCCCGCGAGGAATGCAGGGACGAGTGTGGCTCGGGACAACAATTGGCCGTCGAGGGAAAATGCGAACCCTGCCCGAGGGGAACCTACAGAACGCAGGGCGTTCAAGCCGCCTGTCAGGCTTGTCCTTTGGGTCGAACAACACCAAACATGGGATCAGCAGCTGTCGAGGAATGTTCACTTCCGGTTTGCGAGCCTGGCACACACCTGAACGGCACTCTTAACGAGTGTGTGCAGTGCAAGAAGGGCACTTATCAGTCTGAACCCCAACAAACCTTCTGCATACCCTGCCCACCCAATACGAGCACGAAGGGACCAGCTGCGGTAAATTTTGTTTTTTTTTTCACTTTCTTTCCACCGCTCATCACTAACAATTAACAGCCTTCTTACTATCTTTGATCCACAAACAAACCTAGCTACGTGGTCTTGTAACTAAAAGTTTACAAGTTAAATTCGTATATGAATCTGCTCTATGACGAAGCGAGGTATTTGGTTTTCAACATTTGGCTGATAGTTGAGCTCAACTATATATTATTTGCACATGTGAGATCGTATATATAAAGTTTCAAAAAAGTTTCATAGTTTCACGGTACAAAAATTATGGTATTGGATATTTTCGATTTGGTGAACGTTTTCTGGTTTACTTCAAGGTCAACTTTTGTTCTTTCTATGGAAACGAATATTAGCTATTTCAGAATTATTTATCGCCTAACTAAATATGTACAGTCTGTTTAACAAGAGCGCGTACGGCGAAATTCAAAAACTATTTTGGCGAAGTCATTGAAAAAAAAAATACACCCACACTTCGTGATATGAACTGTGAGGCTTCCATACATATTAAACAGTTCCGTGGCTGACTATATGGCCGACTGACATATGGACAACGCAGGGCCTAAGCCGTTGAAGATAGAAACATGAAATTTGGAAGATATGTTCCTTAGAAGATGTGGAGGTGCACTAAGAAAGGATTTTTCAAAAATCAACTCTTAAGAGGGTGAAATGGGTTATAAAAGTTTGTATGGAAAATTGTATTCCTTGCGTGTATCAACTTGAAACTTGGTATAAATATTCTTCAAAACAAATGATAAAACACATATTTTACGATTTTTTAAAACAACCCCTAATTAGGGGTTCAACGAGGTGTTGAAGTTTGTATGGGAAAATCAAATTCCCTGCTTTTATATCAATGAAATTCGAACGATATATTCCTTAAAGGACGCTAGAGGTGCACTAAAAAAGTTAACCTTAGAATTCATGACTGGAGTCCAGCCGCACCCCAATTTTTGTTAAAAAAAAAAGAGTTTTTGCTGATTTTTTCCGTTTTCCAGTCTTTAAATGAATTTTTCACTAATTAAATGTTAATTGATTCAGACGTTTTGCACACCATTCTTGGTGGAAGGATCCCGCTATCTGTTCGCGTTCAAATCCACTCTCTTTCGTCAAGCAGACTGTAACTGTTGGTTGAAACATTTTTTTTTCCGAAAATCCATCCCTCTCGGGATCCTTCATTGTGCCAACTGAAATGATACATCCTTCATATTTGTATGTGTAAATATTGACGTAAGCCCCAATTAACATTACAGACGAGCAAAGCCGAGTGCACGAATCCCTGCGACATGAGCGGCGAGGAAATGCATTGCGACGCGAACGCGTACTGTTTGCTGATACCGGAAACGAGTGACTTCAAGTGCGAGTGCAAGCCCGGCTATAACGGCACGGGTACCGAGTGCGTGGACGTTTGCACAGGCTACTGTGACAACGAGGGTGTTTGCCTTAAGGACTCGAGAGGCCAGCCGTCATGTCGTTGCAGCGGTAGCTTCACCGGCAAGCATTGCGCCGAAAAGTCCGAATTCTTTTACATAACCGGCGGTATTGCCGGTGGTGTTATACTCATCATCATCGTTGTTCTACTCGTTTGGATGATATGCGTGAGATCGTCCCGCAAGAGAGAACCTAAGAAGATGCTATCCCCGGCAACGGATCAAAATGGATCTCAGGTGAACTTTTATTACGGTGCACCGACACCGTACGCCGAATCTATTGCGCCGTCGCATCACAGTACTTACGCGCATTACTACGACGACGAGGAGGACGGTTGGGAAATGCCGAATTTCTACAATGAAACCTACATGAAAGGCAAGTCGATTTACTTTTGAATTACAACCGCGTTCTAAACGATCCCTGGGTTTTTTTTTCAAATTTATATAGTTTATTATTCGGCTGTTTTTATTTTTCTACACTGGTGACATTTGCATCGCTGCGATGCAGATAAAATTCTTTCTTATATTTTTATTTCCTCATTTTTATTATTATCCAAAAGCTTTTTTTGTACATTTAGGTTTTAGATCTCTAAATAAGTAGCTGAAAAATATTTCCCGCAACTTTGTTAACTTAAATGTACCGAAAAAGAAAATTAACAATCGCCCTCTATATCCATATATATTAGGGTGGTCCAAAAAAAATCGGTATTTTTTTTCGCGATAATAGTTGTTAGGAAGTTGGAGTGTAGTGAAAGAAAAAATAAAAATATAAAAAAAATTTTGTTTAAAAAATAATTTAAAAAAAATTGTTTTTTTTTTAATTTGCAATGATGACACTCTTGTACGTTCTTTTATTACAAATCGAATTAGATTTGTTGCATACTTTTTTTATGAATACCATGATTTTTCGTCATTAATTGCAAAAAATAAAAATAAAAATCCCTTGCACCACTTCTTAATTTTGAGCTACGATCCCCTCCTTTTGCGAGGTTTCTTCTTTCACCACACTTCAACTTCCTAACAACTATGATCGCGAAAAAAATACCGGTTTTTTTTGGGCCACTCTAATATATATATATATTAATGTGTCAATCATTCGTCATCGCGTCCTGTCATTTGCAAAGATCAGGGCGACCATTTTTTTGTTTTTTTTTTTACAAAGACATTCTGTGCCTTTTCGCTTTTCCGTACAACTACAGAGATCGAAAAGAAATCGTGCACTCAATTAACGTGCACTCAGTTCGTGCGTTTTGTAAAAGTGCATTTTTTTTTGCGATTTTCAGAGAGTCTCCACAACGGTGGCAAGATGAACAGTCTGGCGCGGTCAAACGCGAGTATTTACGGTACGAAGGACGATCTCTACGATAGACTGAAACGTCACGCCTATCCCGGCAAAAAAGGTACGACAACCAGTACGTTCACTTCCAATAACGCTTGATGCGTAAGCACACGAAATTGAATTGAAAGACGGCATAATAACATACAAAGGGCGAAACGAAACGAATAAGTCACAATGATACAACGAATGTTTCAATTCAATTTTTTCGTCGTCAAAAATGTTCATTATTGTACTTATCAATCTCAGCATGATGGGCGTCTTCTTAATTCTTCGCAGACAAGAGCGACAGCGACAGCGAAGGTCAATGATCGCCTGAGCCACGTGTATAAGGAACACCCACGTTTAACAGTGAGGAGAGCGAGAGAGAGAAAATGAAAGAAAGAGAGAGAAAGTGTGTGTGTGTGTGTGTGTGTGTGAGAGAGAGAGAGAGAGAGAGAGAGAAAGAGAGAGAGAGAGAGGGAGACAGAGTGAGAGAGGGAGCAAATCCAAAATGACCGAGGACTCGAAATTTGAGCACGATGGCTCAATTCTATCGTCATGATTTTAAGAGTCAATAGCGATCACCACACGGCCGCGACGGAGAAGTCGTACTCGTTTGGTCAAATTTCTTTTTTCTTCTCTCTCGATCAGAAGAAAGCCAAATATACATTTTTGAGTTCGACCCTTAGTCCTGGAGTAACGATCTACTCGAACAAAAAGAATATATACAATATTGATAATAATTCTAATGATAATAATAAGTTCGAATCGTTACTTCGGCACGTCCTCCGCCAGCCGGGAGGCAAAGCTCTCAAATTATGTCCGGGATTATTGAAGAAAAACAATGACAGCCGCGCGCCTACAGTTGATTTCGCATTCGTCGTCGTTTCGTACCAATAAACGTCGTTCGCGGGATAAACATTCGACGTTCGGGCTACCGGAGGGTAGTTTTTACTTATTTTTCCTTATTTTTTTCTTTTTTAATCTCGATTCGGCGATCGAATATTTATGGGACTGAATATTTATGCAAGTGCCCGCGGTGCATTGTGTGCAGGCGATGTTTAGTATGATTGTATAATTTTTGTATTTAATAACGTCGCATATACATATATATTTGTGTATATATATATATGTATATATGTATGTGTGTGTTTGAGTGTTTTTTCTATTGTTTTAATAAGACCATCGAACCAGATGATGCAACGAATATCAACGGTGCGAACGAGAAACATGTGCTGTATGTTATAAATAATATTAATAACTCGTAAGTGAATTCTATGTATAGCTACGACAATTACGCAGCTGTTTTTCATTCGTTTTTTCTTCGCTCTTTTGTTTTTTTTTTGTATGTAAAACATTTGCGTTAGCGGACGAGATGCGAGCGCCAAAAGTCCCGAGTGATAAGCGCCTCGATCAACCAGGAGATTATACATAGAATATGTAAAATTGCAATATAATATTATTCAAATATTTTTAAAAAACGATCGGTTGTATATTTTTTTCCTATCCATATTTCTTTTTTTTTTTCTTTCGGATTCTGAAATTATTTTTTTTTTGGAGAATTGAAGAATCTTTTTTTTTTCTCTCTGGAAGTGACGAACGAGCAGTGACTCTTTTCTCGATCTCTATATCGCTTTTACTCGCACAGTATTCGCTTCACGTACGGCACTTCCGAATTCGATTGTTTTTTTTCGTGGATTTTTTCGATGGTATCGCGGAAACTGTTGCCGGCTTCGGGACGACGGATCACCGCGCGTTTCAGCCTTTTCCAAATCGCCCTCGCGACATGGGAATTCCGGTCTATGCTCATTTTGCTCGAAATAGTTTGAGCTTTCGATTGGACTTTGATTCATCCGGCTAGGACGATTTCTCGATCCACTGTAGCGCTCCAAAGTCGGACTACCGGATTTCGTCAAATTTTTTGGACTCAGTACTCCAGGCTCCACGTTTTTTTTTTACGATTTTCGGAAGGATTTTTTTTTTACAGGAGCGAGAGATGTTCGTGTAAACGCAACGCCGTTATCTGAATATGCTGAAATCCTTTTCGTAAACCTACATTCAAACCTCAGTTGGTTGAACCGGATGAGGCTGACAATGAGAGAGAAATATGCATCACGTATGATGCATCGTCTTAACGTGATGTTCAGCAAATGAGATTACGAGATAAATACCAATTATGACGCTACAACGGCAGAGCTTTCCTCTGAACCTTTAGTGTGCATAAATAAACACTTCAGGTATTCCCCGGCTCTTTGTTTTATCGGAATCCAGGAACTAAAGTTTGAGTTTCAACCGAAATCTGAAGAAATGCAAAGAAAAAGAGGTATGAAAAAAAATGCGAAAAACGATGGTCCGAATTTGAAATTTTGCCAAAAGTCGATTGGAATCATATCACTTAAAATCCACTGCAATTATCGTTCGTTATTTATTTTATTGCACTTTGACATAACATCACGACACACGTGAACGCTCACGAAGCGTTCAGGTTACGTTTCAACACACCGAACTGTTTTCTCGTGACTTTTCACATACTTTCGTTTCGAACTTAGTAAGAATTCTCAAAAGACGTTGAGCGAAGAATAGTGCAGAATTCAATTGGATCCGAATGAGAGCTTCCCATGTGCGGCGACCCTAACAAATCCATCTAACGAAATGGTTGCATATTCAAGTGAAATTTTCTCAAACACCGTCAATCGGGAGAAATCGCGAAATCCACTCGAATTACTAGATGGGGCTTTCCAGAAAAAGGTTATCGCCTCGACCTCGCAGTTCACAGTGAAAGAGGGTTTGACTCTTTTTTATCTTCTTGTATCGAGGCATTACATTTAAGAAGAAGTTTTTTGATTGGCTTAAATTATGTATAAACATTACGAGAATCATAAACAAAAGGAATTATACGCGATTTTTTTTTTTTATGTTTATAAGCTTATTTTCCGAAGTGCCTACGAGTGCTCCGAAACGCACAAAACAGCCTAGACGGTCAAAGTAGAAATTTGGAGTCTTTTAGTGCAGCTGTTGTACAAAAAATATACAGTGACCTGATAACTGGAGGCCTACTATCAAAATGCCTCGGTGAGTATACGCAGAATTCAAATGAGAGCTTCAATTCCATCACGTGGACGGTAGCTCATAAATCAGTTTCCATAGCGGTCAAATGATTATCAACATAGCAGCGTTAATTTTTAATGAGGATTTCAAAGAACTTTTTCAAGTCATGTCTGTCTTAGGATTAAAAATTGGCCACGATAGTTACCATTATCGCTATAAAATTGATGAACACCGCGTAAGAGCTGCGGAGCGCTCGTCGAAAAGATCGAGAAAAGATGCTAAAAGATACTAAACATTCGTAGAACTCGGCAATGCGTACATTTGTGAATTTGGTTTGATAAATCGCGTTTGACAGTTTGCGCGATCTCGCGAGCTTGCCAGAGCCCTGTCATCCTCGCAATCTTCCTCCTCGGATGGCGAACGCAGCTCCTGTGCCTTCTTAATCGACGAGACCTTCAAGATACGATACCCGATCGTTTGTCGAGTGTGACGATGGATTAAATGACTCATTAGTCGTGAAAGAGTCGCGGGATTGGCGGATCGGGTGCTCGAGAGACTGCTCGAGATTTGTTTTGTAAATATTTTTGTTCGTACTAATTATTCGGAGAAAAAAAAAGAACAAAAGAAAAGTGACCTTCCACCCGGAGTACGTAGCAATCGTGGCGCTTTTTATTCTATCAGGCGGAGCGGCACGCATGTACATCATTCTACAAAACCATCTTTATTCCACTCGGTACGATAATGGACGTTTTACGCACACTTCGCGGACGTTAAACTCGCGTTTTCACACCGGGTAAAATAAAATTTCGTATAATACTCGACGAAAAAAAGTTTTTCTAGTCTCGTGTAATTGCAACACTTCGGCTCGTGCTGCAAACTCACACGCGTTAGAAAAAGCTTTGTCGTCCTTGTGTCATAATGTACTATTATAACAGCATTGAGTATTAATTTTTAATGCATAACATCTTTGCTACGTCATTGCTAAATACTCCGAGCGTGCGAAGGTGATCGAATACGCATTAATCAATTGCCTCGCTTACAACAAACAAAAATATATGCAAGTTCATCTTTTCATATCAGTCGATGCTTGGAGTAGCCGTTAGTCCGGTCAACGATGACACGCGGTCGGCGAAAACGATGCTGCGTCTCAAAGAAAGATTTCTCTCGATGTCGTGTTCTCGGGCCAGACTATGGACTCAATCCAGTTGATGTAGGCGGAAACAGAAGTGTAAACACTCGGTACGCGGTTGTTGCAAGGTTTTCCGAAGGACGTCACAGCTATTAGACTGTGATCTTGCTCGGTTATCTTGAGGAGAGGACTGCCGCTGTCACCGCCACAGGGATCCGAGGGGTTCCTGTTTTTTGGGCTCTCCGTGCACATCATTGACTGGTCGATACCGCGGCCAACTTGGGGGAAATCCATGTAAGACTCGTTGCACGACTTTACTGGCACCAAACTATGGAAATAACCAAAGAATAATTTTCACATAGCTTCGGAATGTGCGTATGAGGCTTGAAGTGTCAAATTTTTCATATGTTTTTGTAGCAAAATTCTAGTTTAGGGGAATTCCGAGTAAAACGCATACCCCGGGCAAAGTGAATACTCGCCATCACTCACAAATTAGATCGTTTGCCGATCGCCACATTACTATAGCAACGATCGCCGTCCAGTATCATGCGCCGTCCAGGAGACGACGATTTGTGGTTTTTGCTTGCAAAATATTGATTCATGAAAGTAAGTATTTTGCTAATAACAAGAAAGTTATTTAATTATCGTCCTTTGATTTTGGATGGTTACAATGTATGTTTGTACACAGTATAGAAAATGAGACCTAAAGCAATCGTTTTTATTTGAAACGGGATAACATCAGGAGGGACCACTTGGGACAAAGCCAATAGGGCAAAGTGAATACCGTATTCACTTTGTCTGGTGATCGTAAAGAATTTTATTATATATAACAATCTGCATATTTCGTTTCAGATGGTTAATAGATAAAAAAAAGACGACGCAAAGTTCTTGAAGTGCCGACGTCATGGAAACAGCAATAAATTTATGTGAAGCTGGAGAATCCATCAAAGGAACAGCCAAAAAGTAAGTGTAAGCACATGCTACCTTATAGAGATCATTTTGTTACTAACTTACGTTTCCAAAGATTTCTTTGTTGTTATCCACTTTGCCGTTATGCCGTATCCACTTGACCCGGGGGATCGGGCAAAGTGGATACTTTGACATTTTTTGTTTGGGTTTTTTTTTTGCAACTGATTAAACTTGAATTAAGGGAAAATTATTAACGCTTTTCGAAAGTTGATTAAATAAAGACCAATCTCAGATAATTGTTTTCATTTTCTCTATCATACATTATCGGCAATAATCACGGAAAGGTTGAGGTGTTCGCTTTGCCCGGACTTCCCGTACGCTTGAGAGAATTCTCAATTTTTAAAGAAGCGTCGGGGCCGGATTGAGATTCAAAACTTTGAATGCTCCGACTGTTTAAAATTCCTAATTGTAATGTTCCGAAACTACAAGTTTCGTAAAGATCATGCCAACTAAAGCCTACACAGTTGACTGTAAATTATGAAAAACGGTACGAGTAACGATAGAAAAAGGATTCAAATATGATTTACTATACGAGATCATTTTCAGAAATAGTATAAAGCAGATCAACGCTTTATTCGAACGACCAGTAATACGCCATATAAAACTCCGAATATGTAATATTAAGCATGGCACAAAATTCCGAAATTTTTATTATAGAGAACGAGCTATATCAGAAAGTTTAAATACAATGAAAGTTAATAAGAGACTCGTCAGGTTCACGAAAGTTTGGACTCCGGAAATCGTAGCTTCGATCATTCAGTTTGCGAAAACTGAAGTTTAGATAGTGTAAGATTCCGATAAAGAATGTTCAGAACGTTCAAAATTCCGAAAACTCACACATAAAGCAGATAGCAAGTTAGCTTAACGCGTTTAGATGGCAGTACCACTAAATTTTCGAACTTTTAGTCTTTCGGGTAAATTTTTTTCGGAGTTTTGAGCTTTCGTGGTAAAATTTTTTCAGATTTTTCATCATCCTTCACGTTTTATTGTGGACATATAATGTAATTTTTTTGGAATTGTGGACTCTCTAATTATGGGAAGTTGATACTTATGTTGTTTGCTGTGTTTTCATGTCGACGCTTTATCAGTCGATCCCATGATTATTGTCATTTAATTCCTTAGTGTACTATTATTTTCGGTTATATGATAATTCTGTTTACAAAATTTTGGAATTATACATTTCCAGAAGTGTTGAGCACCAGCTAATAAATTCAGAGTTTTGAGCGTTCTGATCATTCAACGTTCGGAATTCCAACCCGGCCCCGAAGTAATGATGATTCAAAGATTTTAATCGTATTGCGGAGTATTCGAAATCTCACTCTTAGCTACGATTCACGCAGCAAACCCGCTTTTTAACAAAAATACATGCATAATTTCGCTTTCCTTTACAGTACGTACTTGAGGTTTGCCGACTTCATTAAAACGGAGGATCTCTGCTCACCATTGGGGCCCGTTGCACCGTAGCCAATTGCCACGACGGTAGTGCTTGGGTGTATCCTGAAATTCGACTGTACCGTCGCTTGCAAGCAAACTGGACGAAAGTCCGCAATGCAGACCGCCGATTTGACCTGTACGAGTGCTATGTCGTGGTAATATTGACCGACCCGGAATTTCGGGTGCGGTATCGTTCGATGGATCGCAGTCAGCATGTTTATCGACACTGCGGAACTATTGTACCCCATTTTCACCTGTAGCAATCATATGAAATTCATCGTTATTTGTTTTCTTGACGAATCGTCGAGTCGGAGGGAGAAACGAAATTTTGATCAAAACAACGTTAACATATTAATCTAACGATAATTTTTGACAGTGGCGGATTTACACATATTCTAAGCATAGGCTGTTCATTTTTTGCCGCTCTTACCTCTACAATTGTAAATTCATTAGAAACGGATATTTTCCGTGATAATAAACCCTAGCAACATAGTTTTTTTTTAAATATTTTTTTGTCTATAAATTGTATGAAAAATAATTTTCCTAACCACCAGATTTCCAATTGTATACCGAAAAACGGAATTTTTTGGATATATTTCCAAACTAAGCAAATCACAATAGCATGGGATTATAAATGATTTCGGATTACAAAATATAGATAGTAGGATTATAAAATACATAACGGTAAACAAAATTAAATAATCTTTATCGCACACAAACAGATTACAACATAATTAATGTAATAAAGCTTTGGAAATTTCTTACTACAGCTTTTTGCGCGATTTTAAATTCCAGACAAACTGTCACTTACGAATATTTACCGCCGTCAATTAGCTGACTATTAATCAAAGGAAGATTTAAGTATTCATTCAACATTCAACTGAAATATCCTTATTTTTTTCAAACTTTCGCCGCCCTTTCGCCGAACGATAATCAACATATAACACGAAAATCGATAAAACTCTTCGATTATTATTATTAAATAATTTGAATTAAGTGTTTCGTCTATTCGAAGTGAAGAATATTCGAAAGCAAACATTTTTTCGTTACAACAAATTTCTATTTTGATATAATTTACCAATGGATGCACCTGCAAAAAGAACTTATCTGAATAAAAATTGTCGCAAGTGAAATATTTTTGGGAAACTTCAGATCATTAAATTTTGAGGTACCGTTAGCGGCGCAGTGGAAGAGAAGGAAGGCCGGGGGGTGCTGAAAAGCGAAAGACGCTAACCTGGTGGTAGTAACAATGATCATTCCCAGACAGCAAAAACAAACGAATAAAAGTCGACAGAAAGATGTATTGAAGACTTCATTCTGCAAGACATCATAAAGCCGCCTTACAGACAATACATATCTTCCCGATGTTCGTGCTTTCTGGGTTGTTACAAATAGAATTAGAAAAAAAATGGTCTCCAAAGACGCCCTGGCTCAAGTCTACTCAGCCTGCTGATAAATCCGCCACTGATCTTTGACCCTCATAATTTTAGAGACCGACTTCGAGAGTATAACTCACAATATTAATTTTCAATCTCAAACTCAACGTGCGGGAAAACTGTTGATATCTGCTAAACACGTCAGGAACGTAGAATACTTACGGACAAAACATGACCCAAGGTTAATAATTCAAGCACGTGCCATAAGGCAAACCTTATAATGCTTACTTGTTTTCTTCTCACTGCAGCTATCCATTTGTTCTATCTTCCAAATTGCCGTAGGGAAACGATAAAATTTGCTTATACTATTTTTTCCGGTATTTTTGCAATTTATTACACAGCAACTGTCGTGGCCCATTCTTAAGGCGGACAACCACTTTAGGAGACCGAAAATTATATGATTCAAATCGAGAATTGAATGTTGGAAGGTTTTTTCTAAAAAAAATGATCTATTTTTAGCATTTTTCCCAGCATTTTGCAATAATAAATATGTTTTAAACATTCTAATCTTTCCAAATTTAGGTTTATGTTTTAATAAATTATATTATGTCAACGTGTTCCAAATTTGAAGATGATCCATCAATTGGTTTTTGAGTTATGATTCCCACAAATTGAAAAAATGTCGTTTCGAGAAAAACACGTTTAAAGTTTCACAAACGAAAAACTCAAAGTCAAATGTGTTTAATCAAATGATAAAGTGTCTTACCAATTGATCAGCAATTCCAGCACCATCCAGCAGTCCTTCCTCTTCCTCATGCAACTCATTTGAAGCTTGCATTTCGTCTTTACGAACATTTCGAGCTTCTTTTATCTCTAATAAACTTTTTCTATTTTGCCGAGCTACGCGCATCTGATCCATTTGCTCGGCATATCCGTAGCTCTGCCTGCCAACTACGATTTGTAGTTCATTCATAACTATGAGTAGGACTGAATTTCCTTCACTGAATAAAATAGCAGCAAGAAATGCCGCTACCTCGATTATTTTGTACCCAGAATGGAGATGTTTTGGTGCTAATTGCCAAACGGTCGAGTTCGTTTGTGTAAACCCAAACAAACCCAAACAATCTACCTAACTGAGGGCTCGTGGATACCTGAGCGCGCTTGAGAGTCGAGCGGAGAGTCTTTATTATTTATATACATACCGTTGGAAGGAATCCGTATATCGTTTTGAAATTTTCAGTGTGTATTCTTAAGATGTTTTGCTAACGATTTATGAAATCAAAAAAATGTATTTTCTGAAGCATGTAAAGTGATTGCCCGCCTTAATGAAACGATATTTTTTATTTCACTGCAGAAACCTCGTACTACGCTCATACAAATTTGACAGATCAATAGCCTTGTTTATTGCAATTATTATACACTACGGACGCAACGTTCAATTTTATTACCTTCACCCTACACTCTGCACGGAGCCAATAATGGACTTTTATTTGTAAAGATTAACTATGATGATACCAATGATTATGGCGATTATAATAATAGAAAGGCGATTACAATTTTTTTAAATGCTCATTATTACTGAGCATACAACTCAACGATTTTGTTCACCCTATTATTCTATTTCTTGCCTTAACTCGATTCATTCGTGTTTTTACAATATTCAAAGTAAGTGCCATAACTTGTTTTGGTACTAATCAGGTGAACGTATCGTTGATACGAGAATTATTTCGAAAACGACCGGATCAATTTGTGCCAGTCTAATGACCGCAAAGATTCCCGGAAGTGTGGTCATGGGGGATCAACAGTTGTGAATTAAAATATGATTGGTCGGATGAAATTTCCGTACAATTGACGAAACGATTCACGGCAATGACTAGATCTCTGCCGAAACTGTTCTCTTTATTTTAGACTGGCAGTTTTGAATGCGAACAATGTACTTACCCATCGGGGAACACGTTGTTCGTGGTTAAGGACGCAATGGGCGGCCGTAAGAACGTACCGGAGCGAGATCAATGCACCGCCACAATCGTAGACTAGTTTTTTGCGTTTAAAATCCTCCTCGCTCCCGTAGGCCAGAATAGCCATGTAAGGAAATTCTGCGTTATTAGCTTGAGATCCACCTGCCATCTGTCTTGTTCCAAAACCTTCATAGATCAAGTACCTATCTTCGGGTTTACAGGCGGAGTCGTTAGGCGCGTCCTTCCATATCTGGCAAGCTGCGAATATATTAAAATCGTTGACGTTGCAATTCGCACTTATATGAGAAAATAAGGCAGTGTTACATTCTATCGTGCCAGTCAATAGCATCGCACATACGATGAATATGAAACCTGAACGAACCCTGGTTTTAAGTGGTTGGCCATATGTTCATACTTTACAGTGAACGGTCTAACCCAAACAAATCGAAAAAGATGATGATATTAGGTCATTCTATGGGCTTCCAACATGAAAAATATGCAAATTTATAAATGATAGCCGCAATGTTTTTTTGTTCGAGTGTGTATAAAATATGTATAGTATAAGAATCTGAACGGAAACGTGCTCATTAAAAGTACTACATATATTTATTCTAGCATACCGTTAGCCGAAAACGGTTAAGTTGTTCCGAAAAACATCTGTGATCACAGACGAGGCGACCGGTCCACCAGTTCGGGAGAACAAATAGTTCGTAAAATAACTTAATATTTTTTTTAAATTTGCCGATAAATAATTCTTAGGCATTCCCCAATGATGGATCAAGGCAGCGCAAATAATTTCCTTTACAGTGTACAAATCAATTTTTCTGCTTGATTGTATGACATTGACGCGATGATGGTTGATTCATTTGGTTGCAATTTTCGTACTCGCCTTCATTCGCAGGTCGAATGCGAGGCCCTTTTTTCAACTCCTTCGGGCAGCAAAGAATTTCGATGTGACCGACGAAGCCGCACCGCTTAAGGGCGTTTCCTGACTTGTATCTGGCCAGAATATTCTCCCGCGTCAGCGAACATTTCGGCAATGTTTTGCAGATCCCCGGACTACCGTTATTCATTATGCACGGGCTTCCATCTGAAAGAGAACTACCTTCTGAACCGTCCAAATTTGTCTCGTCGATCGGAAACTCGACGGATATGTTCATATATTTGATGTACGAATATAAACCTGTGCAATGGTCTAGTGGTTAGCGTGCTTGCCACTAAAACCTGCGGACCGGGAGATCCCGGGTTCGAATCCCAGTCGCGGTCGTACCTTTCGTCGTGAAATGTTTTTCTTCGGCATTTCGCGGCTGCGGCCGCAAGGGGGGGGGGGGGGGGGAGGAGGAAAGAAACAGTCTTTCACAGTGGAGGAAAAAAATAAGGTAACAAACACGAACAGCGTCGTGTTGTGTTGTACCTTAGGAAAAACATTAAAATAAAATAAAAAATGTACGAATATATTTATAACTTTGAATTTCCATACGAAGATGTCGATTGCGCGGGGACGAAGTCTCTCTTACACATCAAAAAGATTTTGATGTGCAAGACTTAAAACAAGCCCAAACCGATTAATATATTATTTATCTTTATTATAAATATAATAATGGTAAATATCAGATTAACGGATTTGTGCTTATCGAGCGAAGCAGTAGCATCTTGACGGCACGCGTTAATGAGTTTTTAGTATTACTGAAAAATCTGGCCGCATGCTTTAACACGAAATGTTCATTATCAGAGGTTTAAGTTCTTGGTGAAGAAAACAACGATAAACTTTGGTTTTCCAGAAAAAAAAATATAACAGCGACCGTGTAGTCCATGATTCTTGTCTTTCACAATATATGTATTTTATTGACTTCACAGGATGTTAATGAGTCACCGCCGAATGTTTCTTCCCTTGTTTATGTTTAATGTGAAATGTGTATTGGTTTGATGAGAGAAAAAACCGTGTTGAAGAATAATGCCTCGTTATTGTCGTTACTGAACAGACGGTTATGAAGCAACAGAAGTGGTACGGAAACCTATAGATAGGTAAATTCTGGGTGGATCTGGGATAATAAGGCTGGAAGTATCGGTAAATATTCAAGAATTATTCAGCTCAACTTCATCGATATTTTTTTAATCGTTCTGATCTCACGACATGTGTATACGTATGTACTCATATTTGATGTCTCTCTCCGTCATAAGAATCCCCCGTAATACGCCGCTGGCGGGTGGCGTGATTTGCGATTATCAAGCACCTTAAAGACGTAAGTTTACGCTCTTCGCTTACTTTTGCCACCGCGAAAGGTGTCCAAAAAGTCACGTCACTTGAGAAAACACTTTGTGAACAAACCCAAAATAATAATCAAATACTATGACAATGAAAGTATACCGAATCACAAAAATTGTCTTTAATAAGATCGTCAGCTCTCGTAATTGTTCGGGTCCGGATATAGTTGTTATCTGCACATGCTTTTTTTTCGGGTCCACGCGCGACCGCTCCTTACTTCTCTCGAAAGCGGGACCTTCATACGATGGATTACGTCTTTGAAGACGAGAAGTTGACATTTTTCATGAGGTTATTCATAGCATAACTGTCCCATATGTATGCAAAGTTCTTTACCCATCCACGTTAGATTTATCGATTTTTCGCGAGATTTCAATAACTCTCGGTATATTACGTTTATACGCAGGGCGGAGGTAAGAAAGACAAAGAGATCAAGATAATGAGATAGAAAAGATCATCATGTCTTACCGTATAGTTCTTTTTCATACAAAAATTGGGCGGATGTATTACTTCCCAATAGAAGTATTATTATTGCACAACAGTAACTGAATATGCGCCTAGACATCATTTTATTATTATCATAATTTTACACAGGAACTTCCGAGCACATATATCTCCTGCTTTATTTTCTCTGCTTTTTTGAATCAATGATATTTCCGGTCACAACTCGTGCGTCAAACGATGAAGCTCAAACTACGCGGCAAACTCGTGCAAAACCGCAAAGCTCATAATCGAATTCACAGACGGAACTGAACGATTCCCTACTGTTTCGAAGGATTTTTATCAAATGCGGGAAACCCAAGCTTTTGTATATGCAAACATTTGCCGACCAATCATTCTCCCACCGCTATATTGAGTCCAATACATCCGCACCCTTGCATATACAGGGTGGATCAATAACAATTAGCACCTTGGATATCTTCGAAACTACAAGGTTCGCAGAAATATTTGCGTGAAATGAAATTGCACAGTACGAAAGGGGCCATCCGATAGCGATAATAGTTTTTTTTGCAGGTGGAGGTACTTCGGTCATTTGAAGGTCAACTCCATTTTTTAAAATGGATCGGTATGTTTTTTTTTCTGTATCATGAAAGAGGAGCTTAAAACGAGTTCAACGACCTATAACATAAGGTCATTGAAGGTCATGGAAAGTACAGAAAGGCGATAATACTTACAGTTTCGGTAGTAAATAAAATTACTACGTACATAATAACGTACGTATTGATATTGATGGTCGTCATTTCGAACACTTACTATAAAATGTAGTAATTTTATTGACTACCGAAACCGTAAGTATTATCGCTTTTCTGTACTTTCTATGACCTTCAATGACCTTATGTTATAGGTCGTTGAACTCGTTTTAAGCTCCTCTTTCATGATACAGAAAAAAAAAACATACCGATCCATTTAAAAAAATGGAGTTGACCTTCAAATGTCCGAAGTACCTCCACCTGCAAAAAAAACTATTATCGCTATCGGATGGCCCCTTTCGTACTGTGCAATTTCATTTCAGCAAATATTTCTGTGAACCTTATAGTTTCGAAGATACCCAAGGTGCTAATAGTTATTGATCCACGCGGTATATACATGATACATATGACCTTTGCTGATACTAAAAATGCATATAACTCGGCAGTCCATGCGCCTGCTACTTTACTTTGATAAGGTCGCGCTTGATGTATTGGGGGAAATATATTTCCAATTAAATATATTGTTTGCGCAATAAGTATCGAAAAAAAGGAGACCAATTACATAGAATATCATTATTTCTTCTGTATTTCACAGTTTCAGTCAGATTCTCCTGACTTCCGGTTTTAATCGTTGAACATAAGAATACGGACTTGAATAGTTTGCATGATATCAACCAGAAACTGTCGCTAATTGCATTGTGACAAAGTATTCGCTGATTTATTTTCGGAGAAAAGGCTATTCACTGAAATCCTCGACACCTACAGACATCCATTTTCAGTTGCCTTCGAGCAATTTATGGAAACTTCATATTTCTGGCTATTCAGTACTTGAAAATGTGAATCTTTGCTTACCTGTGTCGAATGCGAGAGCATTTGTTGTTCTTCACTTTCCATTCCGTTTACAACAAAGCATTATCTAGAAGAGCTCGAAGTACTACTTTCTGCTCCCTTTACAGTATCGAATAAGTTTTTTGAAGGATGAAATGAACATGGAAAGAACCTTCTCCAAGTTGATCTTTGACCCTTAAAAGAGCTGTTTGTTTTATATACGAATACCTCGTAAACTTTGCAACCTCGAAAATCAGTGCAAATTATGAGGTCTCGGGATTAAATGGACGAATCGAAAAACAACCTAAGTAAAAGTGATAGGAAAAAATCACATTACATTGGTAAAATGTCAGTAGATTTTCGATTTGTCGACACAAAGTTCAAAAACAAAGAGTACAGGGCGGGTGGGCCATTACTTGGAAATATATTTTTTTCATTACTCAGCGTCTAGACGCCGCTGCGTCTCTTAATTGCATACACTGTACTTATAATATAGTATAGAGTATTAATGTTTTTTATGTAAAGTCTTTGCTAGATGCTCTGTGATGTGATTTTTTTAACTTCCTTTTGCAAATGACTCCCCAAATAGCTACGATCAGTTTTGTTCCCATACCATCTGACCCCTCCGATTTTGTTTTTGTTTTTATTTTTCTTTCTTTTTTTTCCCAAATATTTCTGTTTGTGCCGTTTGGTGGGAATGGACGTAGTTCTACCCATCCTCAGATGTCTGAGATTCCCTGAGAATCGAAAGATCCGAACGAAAAAACAGTGCACATTATGAGATCTCACAATGTAATAAACGGTTCGAAAGATAAACTACACAAAAATTATGGGAAAAAATTGGCCGGCGTTCGTAAAGTCATGTGGTTTAAAGCTGTCGGTGGAAAAACCAGCAATGAAGTAGAAAAACACCGATATTGATTGGGTTTTCCAGGAAAATATTATCACAGCGACCTCGCAGGTCACACTGGAAGAGGCTTCGAGTCTTTTCATCTTCTTTTATCATTACAATATATACACACAAACAGACATTCGGCGCAGCATTGCAATATATCCCCTTACATGGTTCATACGAGGCCATTCACACGATCCATTATGTCTTCGTAGTCAACAAAATGGAACATCTTCAAGATGCCATTGTTACATCCTAGCCAATATATAGAGGACACTCTTCCCTCAGTTATTCTCAATATCCTCATTTGCCGTCACAAGTATGTCACATTTTTGTCACACACACACACACACATTTGCAACAATTTTGATAAATCCTATTTAACAGTTTGGGCGAACTCGCGAGCTTACCAGAGCCCTGTCACCCTGGCAATCTTTCTCCTCGCGGAGACCGAAACGGGGCTCCTGTCCGTTTTGAATCGACGAGACCTTCAGATACGATACCTGTTCGTTTTGTCGAGCGTAACGATGGATTAAATCGCTCATTAGTCGTGAAAGAATAGCAGGATTGGCGGATCGGATGCTCGAGAGATTGCTCGAGATTTGTCTTGTAAATATTTTCGTTCATAGTACTTATTCGGACAAAAAACAAGACAAAAGGAAAGAGACTTTCCACCTGAAGTCCGTAGCAATTGTAGCGCTTTTTATTCGGTCGAGCAATGCCGCGCACATGTAAATCATTTTACAAAATGTTTTTTATAACAGCATTAATTGTTCATTTTTAATGCATAAAATCTTTGATAAATATTTGCTAAATACTTCGGGCGCGCAAAGGTGGTCGAATGCGCATAAATAAATTGCCTCGCGTACAACAACAACAACAACAACAAAATAAATGCAAATCCATCTTTCCAAAGAAAACATCAACGCGTACTTGAGATAAAGATTTAAAGTACCCATTTTCAAGTCAGTCGATGCTTGGAGTAGCCGTTAGTCGGCAACGATGACACGCGGTTGGGGAGAACGATGCTGCGTCTCAAGGGAAGGTTTCGTTCGATTTGATAATCTCGGGCCAGACTATAGACTCAATCCAGTCGATGTAGGCGGCCACGGAAGTGTAAACACTTGGTACGACGTTGTGGCAAAGTTGTCCGAACGACGTAACCGCTATCAGAGAGTGATCGTTCCCGGTTATTATGAGGAGAGGACTGCCGCTGTCACCCTCACAGGGGTCCGAGGCTGTCTTCTTTGAATCCACCGTGCAAATCATTGAGGAGTTGATACCGTGCATAATTTGGGGGAAATCCATGTAAGACTCGTTGCACGACTTTACTGTCACCAAACTATGGAAATAACCAATGAACAATTTTCTTCTCATCAATTGACTTACGGAATGACACTGAACGCGCGGAGCCTCGTTCGAGCATGTGGGTACAATCGTAACCCGAAGTTTGATCAGATTTATGAACTTCGCGCCACGGCAAACATCGGAAAATCATAAAATAGTATAACAGAAAAAAAATGTATTGAAAAAATATTGTACACTTCTGAAAGAAATGTTCGCTCAACGAATAGGCCGAAATTTTTAGTCATTTTGAATGATATCGTTGATTGACAATAGATGACATTCAAGTGGCCATGCGAACAACATTTTTGTTTTCTCCTTTGAATGATATACTGTTGAAAAGTCTCTTTTGCCTCGAGCATGCGCCGGTCTTAATATTTCGTCACGCATGCCTCAAGTCGAGGCGTTTATCGCACGCCGGGCGACGCACATAGCTTCGCAAAGTGCGTACGAAGCTTAAAGTGTCAAATTTTTCAGATTTTTTTGTGAAAATATTCTAGTTTACGCTTAAGTGGATTCTCAGTTTCCAGGGAAGCGTCACGTCATCGGGGCAATAAACCGAATTTTCCAAGAAATTTTGAACACTGAAATCTCGTAGACTCTCCGACACTTAAAAAAATGTACATGTATTTATCTGTAATGAAAAAATTCATTCCGGATGAAGAAAGTTTGAGTTATGTGAATATTCACTGCACTACTTCAGTTTTACCGTATTTGTTGGTAACTTTTCGATATTTCTATTATTAACCCTTCGTGGTCACACATCCAAATTCAATCGTGGTGGCAACAATTGGGTCGATTCTACTCAGTCAGTTTTTTTAAAAGTATTGTGATCAAACTATCCGTCCGAAGTGGTTAAAAAAAATTACACAACATGCTTTGAACTTTCTAGATAATGTACGAAATATTTATTTATAAGAAATAAAATGGCGACATGTTAAAAAAAAATCATAAAGAGGTGAAAACGCAAAAAATACACTTTTTCGCTTAGAAAATCATAGTTCCGTGGATTTTCAACAATTTTACCTAAAATTCGGACGTAATATTCCTTAGATATGCTACTTTTGGGAAAAAATAGTAGCATAGTGCGCGTTCCAAAAAAGGTATTTATTCCGACATGTGAGGAGGGTAAATTTTATATGAGGATACTTCAAACTCCAGGTAAGATTGTGAATACAGTCCCATTCGAAGCCGGGAACTATTATATATTTACGCCAAAAAGTGATCGACGGATCGATTCTACCCAGGGTGGCCATGAAGGGTTAAGAAGCCCAAAGTAAGATTTTTCAAATATTCGGCAAACTATTTCTTAACAACTGATTGGTAACTTTTCGATACTGCGAATATGAAAAATGAAGGTTGTCGGTATTATCGTCCGCGTGATTGATGATTCAGGGATTTTAATCGTATTGCGCAGTAGTCGAAATCTCTCTCTCTCTCTCTCTCTCTCTCTCTCTTTCTCTCAGCTACGATTCACACAGGAAACGCGCTTTTTAACAAAATACATGCATTATTTCGCTTTCTTTTGCAATACGTACGTGAGGTTGGCCGACTTCATTAAATCCTTGCTTTTCTGTTCACTATTGGGGCCCGTAGCACCGTAGCCAATTACTATGATAGAACTGCTCGGGTGTATCCACAATTTCGACTGTGCGGTTGTTTGCAAGCAAACTGGAAGGAAGTACAAACTGCAGACCGCCGCTTTGATTTCCACAAGTGCTATGTCGTGGTAATATCGACCGACCCGGTAATCCGGGTGCTCTATGATATGATCGATCTCAGTCAGCATGTTTATCGACCTGTCGTCATCACCGTATTCCATTTTCACCTGTCGCAATAATATGAAATTCATCGTTATTTGTTTTCTTGACGAATCGTCGAATCGGATGGAGAAACGAAATTTCAATCAAAGCAACGTTAACATATTAATCTCAGGATAATCTTTGACACTCCGTAGTCAAGGAAGGCCAAAGTGACACGTCTTTTGCTCTTGCAGCTCAGTTCATAGAAGAATCATTTCCCGCTAAGCTATTGGCTCCGTGAGCAACACCAGCGCCGCCTAACGTACGTATTTTTGGCAGGTCTGTCAAAGGCTCTGTGATTATGCTTATAATATTGTGATATGTTATAAAAATAAAAATCCCACCTTAATTGCATTTAATTTATTTGCATTAAATTAATCTGTCTGGATAAAGATGGTAAGAAGTGTTTCCTTTCAGTAAAGTGAAAAAAAAAGTAAGTAAAATTTCCTTAAAATGTATATATTTTTTTACTCGTCGTTTTGTTATAAGACGAGAAAAATGAAGCTACATAATTGGTTTATTAAGATTTAACAAAAATATATTTCTGATGTATCACTTATAATAAAGAGAAATATTTTTTTTCAGACTGATATGAGCCTAATTTCAAAGTCCGGCATCGAGAGCATAACTCACAATATTAATTTTCAACCACAAACGCAATTTAAGGGAAAAGTGTTTGTGTTTGCTAAACACGTCAGAGACGTAGTAGAATTAAGGTAGTAGTCTCGCCATAGTCACGTTGAAAACTTAATTCGCCGCACAATCGATGCTAGCTTCGAAATATTGCGAATATCCTTATAATGTAGGTTGTACATCTTATCGGGATGTAAAAAACGGCTAATATAATGTTTAGAGTTCCAAAAATAACAACGTTTCCTCCATCGCACCTAACCCTCACTATTGTATCAGACTATCCATTCCGGCTACTAATACGTAGATACTCTGCGTATTCCATAGACTTATAAGATAGACTGAGCGCTCCCATAAGAGGCACTGAAGCTAACACATAAAGGACAGAAATATGCCGGGCGTACTCTTCACTCTATTCGATTGGCGTCATGGTGAGAGACAACGGAGCAATGGAAGTGGAGCAGCCTTGCGCCTTGTCAAATGCGCATTCATTTTCCTTCGCCGTTCACGGATCTAAATATACATTAAGCATTGCATATATATAAATAAAATATTAATTTCTTTGTTATATTATTAAATTTTGTCGAATCATCATTATTTTCCTATTGTAGAATTCGTATTTTTCGATCACTCGAATCCGCGACTTGCATAAGCCGGGTATGCAAGTCGCGTATTCGAATGATCTAAAACATACCATAGACGGATAAGATAGACTGAGCGCTGTAGAAAAGATTCAAAGTTATTGCGTGAAATGTGAAATTTTCCACTGCTCGCCATAATAACACGTGTAAAACCGTGCAATCTTTGATTGCCAATATCTCGAATACCCAACGGTCAATCCTTTCGTAATTTTGGAGGTAATTACTTAATACTGTCCTGAATGGATCCTTAAAATAGTTAGAGACTACTAACTTAAGGACAAAACATGACCCAAGTTGAATAATTCAAGCTCGTGTCATATGGCAAACCTAACTGTTTCGTATCATATAGCAAACCTAATTGTAATGATTATGGCGATTATAATAATAAATACACAAAAAGTGATTGTGATCTTGATTAAAATGAAACAACTAGAAAAAAGAAAAGCGATTATAATGAAAAAATCATCATATAAAAAAATCTGACAGATTGAAAAAGTAACGATTAAAAAATAAATAAAAATATTCATTATTAGTGAGCATACAACTCAACGACTTTTTTTCACCCTGTCATTCTATTTCTTGCGTTGACTTGATTTATCCATGTTTTTACAATATTCAAAGAAAATTCCATCATTTTTTGGTACCAATAGGGTGAACGCATCGTAAATACGAGAATTATTTGAAAAACGACCGGGTCAATTTGTGCCAGTGCCTCAAGGATGTCCGGCAGTTTGGTCATGGGGGATCAATAATTGTGAAGGAAAAATATGGTTGGTCCGATACAGTTTCCGTACAATTGTCGAAGCGATGCGCGGTAATGAATAGATCTCTGTCGAAACTTTTCTCTTTATTATACACTGATAGTTTAAAACGCGAAAAATGTACTTACCCATCGGGGAACACCATTTTCTTGATTAAGGGTGCAATGAGCGGCCGTAAGAATGTACCGGAGCGAGATCAATGAACCGCCGCACCTGTAGCTTAGTTTGTTGCATTTAAAATCTTCGTCACTACCGTAGGCCAGAACAGCCATGTAAGGAAAGTTCGCGCTTTTAACTGAAGTTGCACCTGACGCCTGTCTCATTCCAACACCTCTAAAGTTCGAGTACGTAGTATCGGGACGACAGTCGGAGTGTTTTGGTGCGAACTTCCATTTCCGGCAAGCTGCGAATTATTAATATCGTTGGCGTTACAATTCATACTTGGATAAGAAAATGAGGCAGTATTCCATTCTATCATGCCAGTCAATTGCATCGAACGTACGATGAATATGAAACCTGAACAAACCCTGGTTTCAAGTGGTTGGCCATATGTTCATTCTTTACAGTGAACGGTCAAACCCAAACAAATCGAAAGAGATTATAATATTTGGTCATTCTGTGGGCTCCCAGCATAAAAAATATACAAATTTATAAATAATAGCCGCAATGTTTTTTGTTTTATTGTATATAAAATGTGTGGAATATGAGAATCCGAACGCAAACGTGCTATTTAAAAGTAGTACATGTAATGATTCTAGTATTCTGTTAGCTTCAGTTGTTCCGAAAAACATCTGTGATCACAGAGAAGGTGACCGGTCCACCGGTTCCGGAGGACAAATAATTCGTAAAATAACTTAATACTTTTAGATTTGTCGATAAATAATTCTTTGACATCCCCCAATGATGGATCAGGACAGCCCAAATAATTTCCTTTACAGTGTACAAATCAATTTTTCTGCTTGGTTGTATGACATTGACGAGACAATGTTCGATTGATTTGGTTGAAATTTTCGTACTCACCTTTATCCGCAGGTCGAACGCGAGGCCTTTCTATGAGCTCCTTCGGGCAGCAGACAATCTCGATGTGACCGTCGAAGCCGCAACGCTTAAGGGCGTTTCCTGTCTTGTATCTGGCCAAAATATTCTCCCGCGTCAGCCGACATTCCGGAATTTTTTTGCACATCCCCAGACTACCGTTATTCATTTTGCACGGACTTCCATCTAAAAGAGAACTACCTTCTGAACGATCCAAATTTGTCTCGTCAATCGGAAACGCAACGGATATGTTCATATATTTGATGTACGAATATATTTATAACTTCGAACTTTGATACGGAGATGTCGATTGCGCAAGAGCGAACATGCCCACGGGCAATAGTATTCTCACGTTCTACTACGCGTATAAAAAGATTTTGTTTAATTCATCAATAAAAAAAAGGCTGAAAAAAAATTATTTTCGTATACAGCCTTTCTTCGTTTGACAAGTATGATGTCTCGAAACCCCCTACACGTATAATTGTAGGTTTTTCGTTTGTCCCAAAAACATGATCCTTTGCCTTTTATTATCAGCAATCATTCATTTAGTGAGCAAACGAGTCGTATTTTCAACAGTAAATTATCTTTCTACGTGCAATTTCGTTGATTTTCAATTGCGAAGAAAAAAAAACTATACGAAATTCAGTAACTTTCCATTTGCAAAGGTTCATGATAATTACTAATGTGATCGTCTAATGTGTATATATATATATCAGATGGGCCACTAGAAATTCAACAATAACACTAACAAAATATTTACTAACATAAGAACATCAAAGGCAAAATATTCGCGCTTCGTAAAAATCAACATTTCGATGAGCGCATTTTTTTCTTTAATTAGCCGCGCCAGCCTCATTTTGAGATCGATTTTACTTTTTTCAAATGAGAACCGCGGTCGATAAAGCATAAATTATATCTACGAGCTGGTTTGTGCTGGTTGTGTCATTCGACAACCCCAAACAGATTAATATATGATTTCTCTTCATTAGAAATATAATAACGGTAAATATCAAGTTGATGGATTTGTGCTTATCGAGAGGGGCCGCAGCATCTTGACGGCGCGCGATAATGAGTTTTTAGTATGACTAATAAATCGGGCCGCATACATTTATCATGAAGTATTTATTTATCAGAGGTTTAAGTTCTTGGTGACGAAAACAACGATAAACATTGATTGGCTTTCCAGAAAATAAATTATAGCAGCGACCGTGTGGTCCATACCGAAAGAGTTCTTGATTCTTGTCTTTCAAAATATATGTATTTTATTGACTTCTCAGGATGTTAATGAGTCGCTGCCGAATGTTTCTTCCGTTGTTCATGTTTAATGTGAAATGTGTATTGGTTCGAAGAGAGAAAAAACCGTGTGAAAGAATAATGCCTCGCGATTGTCTTTACTGGACAGACGGTTATGAAGAAACAGAAGTGATACGGAAACCTATAGACAGGTAATTTCTGGGTCGATCTAGGATAATAAGGCTGGAAGTATCGGCAAACGATTGGCGTGATTTACGATTATCAAGCACCTTAAGGACGTAAGTTTACGCTCTTCGTTTACTTTTTATCACCTCGAAGGGTGTGCAAAAAGTCACATTACTTCAGGAAATACTTTGTAAACAAACGCAAAATAATAGTGAATAACTATGACAATGAAAGTATAACGAATTACAAAAATTGTCTTTAGTAATATCGTGCAGGAAACAAATACACTTTCCTCGTCAACTGTCATGATTGTTCGGGTTTGCTTATAGCTTCATTCTCCACATGCACACGGAGAGAATTAAATGTTAAAAATTACCGTGCAGTAACGGTAACCAGATGACAACCCTGAAACTTCGCTTATTATTACTGAGTAAAACACAGATTTTCACGAAAATAAAATAAAATTTCTTCTTCAGATCGAAAATTTTACCAGATTTTCTAGTAAATTTTCATGTGTAACAAAATACGCAAAACTTAAATTTAAAAAATATATAATATCAGCGAAATTTTACTGTGCATTTTATTATTTTATGCCTTTCAAAAATGTCTATAAAAAAGTATCGTCTTTATAACAGTTATTTTAAGATTTATTATAAAATTTAATGAGTGTTATAGGAAAATGTATTGTGCTCTCGGTAAAAATTATCGTGCGCGCTACCCTTCTTGTATAGTAAAATTTTAGCTACGTATTTGAAATTTTCTGTAACGTGAGTTAAAAAAAACTTGTCGCATACGAATTATTATGCTTTTCTCACTTGTCACCACATTGAAATATATCACGGTCATTTTTTACTGTGAAATTCACGACAAAAATTACTTTTTAATTCTCTCCGTGCACTTTTTTTCGGGTCCACGCGGGACCGCTTTTTACATCTCTCGAAAGCGGGACCTTCACACGATTGATTGCGTCTTCCGAGGTGAAAAGTGGATAATTTTCACGAGGTTATTTATAGTATAACTGTCCCGCATGTATGCGAAGTTCTTTACCCATCTACGATGGGTTTATCGATTTCACGATGATTTCAATAACTCGCGTCATATCACGTTTATACACAGGGCGGAGGTAAGAGACAGTGAGATAAAGATAATGAGATAGAGAAGATCATCATGTTTTACCGTATAGTTGTTTTTCATACAAAAATTTGGCGAATGTATCACTTCCCAATAGAAATATTATTATTGCACAACAGTAACTGAATATACGGCTAAGCATCATTTTATTATTATTATAATTTCACACAGGAACTTCCGAGCGCGTATATCGCCTGCTTTATTTTTTATTCTTTTGTGAATCAATGATATTTCCGGTCACAAGTCGTGCGTGAAACGATGTAACTCAAACTACGCGGTAAACTCGTGCAAAATCGCAAAGTTCATGATCGACTTCACCGACAGAAATGAATGATTCCCTACTGTTTCGGAGGATTTTTATCAAATTCCCGTATCCCGAGCTTCTGTGTATACAACCTTTCGACGGTCAATCATTCTGCCGCCGCTATATCGAGTCCAATACATTTACACTCTCGCATATGACCTCTACTGATACTTGAAATTCATATAACTCGGTAGTCCATACGCTTGCTACTTTATTTTGATAAGATCCCGCTTGATGTATTGGAGAAAATATCATTCTAATTAAAAATATAGTTTGCGCAATAAGTATCGAAAAAAAAAGACACCAATTACATAGAATACGAATTTTTATTCTGTATTTCGTAGTTTCTGCCAGATTCTCCTGACTTCTGGTTTTGAACGTTGAACATAAGAATGCGGTCTTGAATAGTTGCATGAGATCAACCAAAAACTGTCGCCTATAGGATTGTGACAAAGTATTCCCTGATTAAGTTTAGGAGAAGAGGTTGTTCCCTGAAATCCTCGACTCCTTCAGACATCCATTTTCGGTTAGCTTCGAGCAATATATGGAAACTTCATACTTCTGGCTATTCAGTACTTGAAGATGTGAATCTTTAGTTACCTGTATCAAATACAAGAGCATTTGTTATTCATCACTTTCCATTCCGTTTACAGCAAATTATTATCTAGAAGAGCTCAAAGTACTACTTGCTGCTCTATTTACAGTATCGAAGAAGTTTTTTAAATTATGCAATAGAGATGGAAAGAACCTTCTCCAAACTGACCGTTGGCCCTAAAAAGAGCTGTCGGTTTTTTGTACAAATACCTCGTAAACTTTGCAACCTCGAAAATCAAAGCAAATTATGAGATCTCAGGATTGAGTGGACGAATCGAAAGATAAACCGAGTAAAAGTGATAGGAAAAAATCACACTACATTTATAAAATGTCATTTGATGACATTTTATAGATAAGGCAAGTTTCATATGTGTTACGTAATTACCGAATATCATGTAAGTTTGATTTTGAACGGACTTGAACAGCCAATGCGTCCATTAATTACGTGAGCTCCAAATGGGGGGGGGGGGGGGGGGTCCGGCAAAATCTCACGAAATCTCATTTAGGGAAAGGGGAGGGGGCAAATGAAAATCTCACGTCAACTTTGTAATTCAGAAAATATGCGATTATAACATTTTGTAAGTTACAGGGTGCAAATATGGACACCTTAAGACTTAAATCTTTCTATAAAGGAAAATATTTTAAGAAAATAAGAATAATAACACCATTGTAATTGCTTTATTATATTTCGTAACAATCAGGCTTATTAAGTAGATATATATCCTTTGTAATAAACATTTTTAAAAAACCCGTGAAATGTTGATATTTCCAGACTGGTCTGAAAATATGTACAGGCGCCATGAGTAGGGCTGAATTTCCTTCATTGAATAAAATAGCAGCAAGAAATGCCGCTACCTCGATTATTTTGTACCCAGAATGGAGATGTTTTGGAGCTAATCGCTAAACAGTCGAGTTTTGGTTATGAAAACCCAAATAAACCCAAACAAACAAACAAACCCCAACATACTACCTAAATGAGCGCTCGCGGATACCTGAGCGCGCTTGGGAGTCGAGCGGAGAATCTTCATCATTTATATATACACCGTTAGAGGGAATCCGAATATCGTTTTGAAATTTTCAGGGTGTATTCTTAAGGCCATGTGTCACACCGACCGAGCGGCTATGAGTGCGAGAGAGATAGCTGATTTTGAGATTCCCAATGATTTCTGAAACGATTGATTTTTGGGAAAAAAGAAAAGAAACACGTTTCTCTCTGTTGAACGACGAACAACGGCTTTCCCTTCTTTTGCCCGAAATATGATCCGTCTAGGAGAAAACTTGGCAGTAGGATTTTTACCGACTGGACGTGTGACACATGGCCTTAAGATATTCTGCTAACGATTTATGAAATTTAAAAAAATGATTTTTTGAAGCATCTAAAGTGGTTGCCGGCCTTAAGTTTCCGATCAATCTGCGATTCCTGCACAATATGTTGAACCTACCTCTTCATTTTAAAGTTGCCTCAAGCGACGAACAAGAGTTTGAAATTTTCACGATAGCCAAACCCCTTACAATATTATTTGAAATTTAGGCGATCCCTCTTATCGACGCGGCTCTACTGTACCGACGGCAGAACAAAGCATTTTCCGAAATTACCAACGATGGATACTCGAACGGTGTAAAGGGCAGTAAACTTACGGTGAAAAGATTCCTTCGGGCGCAGGCACAAAAATATTTAGCCTCGCAGCTATCATATTCAGTTCTTTAGGTATTCCTTCCTCGTCTCTCGGTGACCGTACACTCGTTTTTCTCCCGACTGCAACACGAATTCGTTTTTCTTTCGCAGATGTCGTGCTCTCTGGGTGTCGTGGCACAAACAGAAAAATGACTTGTTAGACAATTAATCGTTATAGCAATAAATCGCGACGTTCATCGCACCTTTCGTTGCAGCTTCGTTCGTCCTGTATTGTCGTATAGGACAAGCCATCATTACCGTTTTATCCGTTGTTTTCCATCAGGCCACCTGCAGTTGCGAGCCAATTTGCAAATAAATATTCCGTGGATTTGCAATGGCGGAGACGAACGGTGCCGCCAATTCGAATACTAAAAATGGAAATTTCATTTGCGGCGTTGTTGAAGGTAAACGCAACTTTGCCTATCTCACCTCGCAATATTTCTATCTCGAACGAGAGCTCCGAACTCACAGACACTCTGCCCCCACCCCCCTTTCTTGGACAAACTGACTGCCCTCTGAGTAATAAAACTCCTGACGATTTCTACAGGTTTTTACGGCCGTCCGTGGACCACCGAACAGCGCAAGGATCTTTTCCAGAAGTAAGTATCGTCGTTTCGCGATACGCCTTGTCAAAGTCGAGACGCCCTAACGCTGTATTTACCGGCTACGTTCCTACGACAGAATGAAGAAATGGGGAATGGATTCGTACCTCTACGCACCGAAGGACGACTACAAGCACAGAGCCTACTGGCGGGACTTGTATACGGTCGAAGAGGCGGAACATCTGACGGGATTGATCACAGCCGCCAAAGAGAACGCCATAACGTTCTATTACGCCTTGTCACCCGGCTTGGACATAACTTATTCCAGCGTCAAGGAAGTCACCGCTCTCAAAAGAAAGTTGGAACAAGTCAGCCAATTCGGCTGTACAGCTTTCGCGCTTCTCTTCGACGACATAGAGCCCGAGATGAGCGAAGCTGACAAGGAAGTGTTTCAGTCGTTCGCTCACGCTCAAGTGAGTGCAAATCCATCCCGTCTCAATGACTAAATGACACTTGTCGAGCAATTTTGACGCTGGCGTTTCCTGGCTGCGCTACTTCGGGTTTTGGCGACGTAGCTTCTGTACCTGCCCTGTATTTGAAAAACTTACACAGCGCAGGTGGAGCTTCTTCCTGTAGCTATTAGACGGCTGTGAAAATTGATGACATTGAAGGTTGCAACTCTGGAATGCAACGATATTTTATTTCATTTATTATTTACTAGCTTCTACCTGCAACTTCATCTGCGTGGATCTTGCAATTTGTATTTAAATACCCCTGAATGAATTTTTTTTTATAGGCTGTCATATGTCATTCAGAATTGAGTAAAATATATGATATAATTGATTCATGTCTTTCGGCGAATTTTACTTTTTCGATGGTACGAAGTTCCGTTTGTGTCTTCATGCTGCAGGTCTCCGTGACGAACGATATCTTCCAACATCTCGGACAGCCGATATTTCTGTTGTGTCCGACGCAGTACTGTTCGACGAGGGCGATGCCAAATGTCGCGACGTCCGAGTATCTTAATACTCTTGGGAGCAAATTGGCACAGGAGATCGACATAATGTGGACGGGGCCGAAAGTGATATCGCGTCTTTTGAGCGTCGAGTCGATCGAGGAAATAACCGAGGTACTTAGGCGTCCACCGGTAATCTGGGACAATTTACACGCTAACGATTACGATCAGAAGCGAGTCTTCCTTGGTCCTTACTCGGGCCGATCGCCCGATTTGATACCGAAACTACGCGGTGTCTTGACCAATCCGAATTGCGAATACGGAGCAAATTTCGTCGCGATACACACTCTCGCCCAGTGGAGCCGTTGCAACGTCGATGGAAAACGGGATTTGACCTTGAGTGAGTATTCGCGCCGATCGTTGCGCACAAAAACAATGCGAGATTGCTCTCCTCGTGGTGTCTCGTTGAGTGCGTTCGACTTGGGCGCTTACACGCTTTTAGCATTCGTGCTCACAAACGCTTCTTCAAGCGAGGCACGGCAAGAAAAGCGTAAGCGTTAAGGGGGTCGGAACGTTACCCACAATTCAAGATTAAAAAATATACAGTGGGTAAAAAAAGTATTCGCACACCTCGTGTTTTTCAAATTATCCTGAGAAAAAAAAATGATTCAGCATTTTATTTTTTTTCGCAGGATAGTTTGAAAAACACGAGGTATGCAAATACTTTTTTACCCACTGTATATATATATATATATATATATATATATATATATATATATATATATATGATCTTTCTTAAAAAAAATCAAGATATCTTTAGAAAAAAAAATCGTACGAAGCTTAAAAAAACAAAATTGAAGTTTGAGCTTCCCCCTTTATGATTCCGGTCAAAGAAATACGTTTAAAATTTTTTATCTGTAAACGGGGTCCACCAGAAAAAGAACAAAAAAAAGTCGAGAAATGGTCGTTTTCGAAAAAGATCGCTTTCGAAACGAACGCCGGGCGAGCACAACGAACACACTGGTTTCCCAGGTAACAATTTGCAAATAGTTTTCTAAATGGGTACCAAATGTCCGTTTGGAAGCTATCGATAAGTTATCATTAGTCCAACAGTTATCTTTTCGGATGGTGTTCAACTTGAAGAGAACCTCCGGGGGAACATTTGGTACACTTTTAGCCAACTTTTTGAAAATTGCTACTTTCACCAGTTCTTCGTGAGAATTTCTGAAAAATGGGAATAACAGCTTCACGCAAACTGTTTTCCGTTAATTTTGGGCCCCTATTTCTAATCTAATCTTTTCAACATAGTTTTGGATCCGAGGTACGAGTTTTTTTTTTTTAAGTGATATCCAAAAATAATTAAAAAATCCCAGTTCATCTCTTTATCACTGCTATCTCCTATTAAATCGTAATCTTTATGACTATCGGTTCAATTGTTAATTATTTCAAACAACTCGTCAATACATTGAAAGCCAACATCTTGATACTAATGATGCCAACCCGAACGATTCGAGTTCTGGGAAGCGTAAGCTCCTTGAATCGAGCACAGTTCAATCAAAACGTGCCACAGCACCACTAACAAGCGTAACTCGTTGCGATTCCAGACGACACGGTCTCGGCGGACATAAAGCTGGAAACAGAGACAGAGGATGGCGTGATAGGCGAGGACGTTCCCTCGACTCTCTCCCCCAACATGTATCATCCTCGGCACGCGTTGAAAAACGCGATAAACGATTGGCTACCGGAATTCAGTAAAAAACGCGCAGCCTGGGGACCCATTGCGAAACCTCAACCCTGCGTAGCTCCGACGATACCTATTCCCATTATTCCCTCGGTAAATACCTGCATGAGTCTCACTACCACGACGAGCACAACGGTCACGACGGCACCCGCTCCTATCACAAATTCAAATCATCTTCAAGCACTCGCCGAGGTGTGCTCCAATGTGTCCGGCACCGACACCTTCCCTCAACCCCTTCCTGGCCCCGTCATGAATTCTCTCATATCCGAGACTAAGGTCGTCAGTGAACCGATCATACCGACCATCGACACGACACCCCACAATACAGCGCCTCAAGTCATCGCCTCAACCGAACCCATGGATTGTAACACAACGCCGAGCAATTCGCCGGCTCACGTTGCCAAAATCGCCACCGAGGACGACGCCATGGTGGAAAATACATCCGTGAGTAGATAGAAGATTCTCGGGAGTAACTCTCCCCCGATAGGCTTGAAAAATCGATGTTTTCGGGAACGTTTTTCTTTTAAGAGTGTTGCTACTTAAGGCCGTATTCTAGGTGTGAACACCCATTTTTAAGGTGTTTTTTTTGGGTATTGAATTCAGAAAAATGGTTAAATCAAATTTTCACAAAGCATTTTATTCGAAATTGTACATGATATTTGATGTTGCGCAATTCATGTCGCAAAAAAATTTTATTGTCGGGCGTTGTGAAAACGACCGTCCTTGTCATCTGAAATAAACGATTTTTTTTATTCCTTTCTTTACTAATGTGGTGATTGTTCGGCCTTCTAATAAAAATGTTCTCTAAAAAAAAGAAAAAATTTACAAAATGGCGGCGTTTGTAATAGAGTACTCTGTTAAAGTAAAATATTAAAGACCGATTTTATGGTGGAACAGACATGCAGCGGAGCCTCGGGAAGTATGCAAGTCGAGGTTGACGGTACCTCACCGACGATAAACGGCAGTCGGATGATCGTCGAGAATGACAACGACAATCACGAGAACACGGAAACGGACACGTGTGAGTCCAAGGATGCGGAAAAGATGCTAACGCACGAGGATCTCTCGTTGCTCTGCGACCTCTTTTACTTGCCCTTCGAACACGGTGGCCAGGGTATACAGCTGCTACAGGAGTTCAATTGGCTGAAAAGCAACGCCAACGTTGCCATCCGTAAAGCGAACAACGAAGATCCCAGCCAGAAAGCGGACGTGAGTTTTTTTAAATTCTTTTGTATACGTTTTATTTTTTCATTTTCATCATTCTACAGAATCTTCATTTGCCGATTTAAATTCTAGATCTCTGAATGAGCGACTTAAAAAATGAATAAGGAGTTAGTCCCCTCTAGAGCCGGAAAAAATATGCATATTTTGATATTTTCTTAGCGAAATAATAAAATTAGTCGAAATTCCGTGCACATGTCTTTATTGTATTACTAATGAACCATACAAATAATTTTTTCCATAATGTTTAATAGCAAAATTATTAATCCATTTTTTTACGCGATTATTAAACATATAAACTAATTTTTATTTTCCACAAATACATTATATTTTTATGAACAATTTTTTTTTAAACATATAAAACAATTGAAAAATGGCAGAGATATAAGTGACGACTTATATCGACCCTCTTTTGAAAATCCTTACTGATGGTGGAATTTTTCTCTCTGTCAGGCATCGTCTGAAAAATAATAAATAAGATTTTCTTAAAAAGAAAGGTAATAGCGAAAGTGTAGCATAGGAAAAATATTTTAAAATTTTTTTTGTAGAAATACCAACTGTTTGAAAAAAAAGCTCTGATTTTCACCAAAATGTTGAGTTTTAAAAATTAATAGAAAATGAACGCAACATCCAATTTTTGAAAAATCCTGTGCTACATCCTGGATAATATTATAAAGAATATGTGGTATGAATTTCATTAAAATTGGTTAAGTAGATCTCGAGATATTTTGCCCAACAGTTTGAAAATAGGGTCCTACTAGACGATTTATATCCCGCCATTTTTTAATTTTTTTTATTCGTTGTCTTTTCTAATTTTTTCATAAAACTATAATATATGTGTAAAAAATAAAAATTATTTTATATATTTAATAGTCGCATAAATAAAAATAAAAAATGTATACATATTTTTCCGAGTGCCAAGGTGGTGTTACACCTTAAGCACCGATCTAATAATTAAGTGGGTGCTCGTACTACCTAAAATGTTTATTCTTTTAGCTTGAAGAATGGCGTAATCGAGCATCAAAAATGAACGACATGTGCACCTCGGTCAACAGACTATTCACGCGATTAACGTACTGCAACAATCGCGAATTACTGTACGATCTTTATTCGTACGTTTGGGACATGCGAGGCGTTGTCTCGCTATTGAATAGCTATGTTAAATGGCTGGGTAAGTCTTGACCTAGTGTACCTCAATTTATTCGTGTATTTGGTTGGCTCCACAGTTCGCGTGGTTACTTTCGACATTGAGCCTGTGGTTGTAGTCGGCGTCCATTGAACAAAACAAATGCGGAATAGTCGCGATTTTTCTTTAACGCACGCCTATCCCATCGCGCTGAGACAAAAGAACAAAAAACGAGGTTATTCATGATTGTACGCTGGCACTGCGATAACGTCGAATTACTTTCGAGACAATAACTTTCGCACATTTGCCCCTCGTATTAGCGAGGATTTTAAAGAGATCCGAAAAGAATCGAAACAGCGTTATAGCTTCGTTAAGGATGAGTGCTGTTGTACATATTTCTCAAAAACCATTGTAATCTTACACTTGATTTCAGAAGAGAACTGTTCGCCGTCTCGGTAAGTTTATCAAACATCGTACGTTATTCAAGCTCTGTTCGATCGAAACGCAATAAGAGAAAGTGCCCTAGAATTTTCGATTTAACGAGAGAACGCGTCCGTAAATTCGGTGACTCGTTTGCGCGACAAGAGATGAGATTATCTAGCAGGTTAGTGACGTTGATGTTACGCGATTTTCTCTGATTTTAAATCTTCAGTTTCAAATCATATACACGTGGAAAAGCGATCGTTTACGTTTTATCTCTCTCTTTCCCTTTATTTCGCTCTTGATAGAGAGACAGAGAGGAAACAGTGAATGACGGAAGGGAAGAGCGCAATATCAACGTCGCGTGAGCAATGGAGCGCGCGTCGTATAACGTATTACATATCGTTGAGTAACAAATCGTTTCCTCTTCCGTCAATTCCCAATCCCTATTTTTTTTCGCATGAAAATTCCCTCTTTTTCCCAACCCGATTAGTTGCAAAACGAGAAATACAGGAAATTGCTCTGCTCGCAGGCAATGTTCGTTCCTGCGCTTTAGGAACGTGTCGCGCCGCGCGCGACACTAAATCGAGAAAGCAGCGATACGTATTTGCTCGAAAAATCGCTAAATTTGCCAAAGTTCTGTGAAAACGATGTTGGAAAAATGATAAATTTGAGAAAAAAAGAAACGATTTGAAAAATTGTAAAAAATTATAGACAGGAACTTGAATACCGGCGATAGATTCGTTTTTCGATTTTGAATTTAATCGCGGCTTTCTGGATTGGTGTGTTTGTGTGAGTGTGTGTGTGTATTAATTAATAAATGCGCGACAACGTGATAAACGTCGAGAATTGTTCAACAGCAAGTAAACCGATATGCGAACGATACTTCATTCGAGCTATCCCAAATGCCAGCTACTAAACATGTTTAACTATTCCGTTCTTTCAGTAACGACCAGGAAGGAACTTTTGCATCGGTGTACATTTATTTAAATGATCCAGGGCCGCAAAAAGGCACCCTCGCCATCCTTGTCGTCCTGTCAGGACGTTCCGCTGAGCGATTTATTTCCTTCCTCGGTATTGAGACCGAAAGATCGATGATGTCAGCAATTTTTCAATAACACACACCGGACATTGAGAAATTTACTAATTTATAATTTCGATGTTTTTGTTTTGTTTTGTTGATAGCGTTTGGCAGATTCCCGGCGACGATGACGACTTTTACCCAGGGCAGCTACACATGTATGCGACTCACTTGTCAATGAGTAACTCACGGCAATGCGCGCGGGCGCGCGCGTGCGCGATCTCCCACTTCCTCAATTGTCGCTGATTTTTTTTTCTTTCGCCACAAGGACTCTCGTTACGTCGATCTTTCTTTACTTGTTCATCTAGAATAGGTCCGATATGAGAATCCAATTCGATCGCAAAAGAAATTCCGTGACAAGGCGCGCCTCCTAATCGAAGGCAACTTTTTGTTCTGTTATTGCGCGCGTTAATACACTTGTGCTGTTGAAAAAGAAAAGAAAAACACGATGTAGAGAGCTTTATATACAGGGTGTGGGAGGTAGTGCAGAAAACTGAAAAGTGTGCTAGAGGAGGTAATATAGGATCTATTTAAGGTCGTTCTGTACTTTTGGTCAAATCTTAAGAATTGCCTGAAATTTAAGTATGATGTAGACATGGCGTAGACCGAAACTTTTAGCCCATACGTGTACGTACAGAACGTCCTTAGCCTAAAACAGTATTATCCAAAGTCTGACGGTTTTCGAGATATCCGCGAAGTTCGTTTTTATAGGTTTGTTTTCGGGTTTTTGCACCAAATAACGAAATTCCTATGAGTTTATTACATTAAATATACAAAATTTTGTACTCGTAATCTAGAGATCCTGTGTGTTCTTTCGAATACAAAATGCATCGACTTTTTAATATCCAGCCGTCAGTATCCTCACCTAAATGTTAAAAATACCATTTCAACGAAACAAAAAAAAACGGTCACTTTGAACACGCTACTGGCATTCAATTTATTTTTAAAAATTATCTACTTAGTGTGGTTTCCCTTAAACCAAAAATCTTTGGTACAAATCATTAAAAAATGGAAGAGTTTACTTTCAAAGTTGCAAGATCTGTTTATTCATAATTTATGAAAACCTACATAAGCAGAAATGAAATAAATGAAAATCGTTTAAAATCGGTTTATTACAAATTTTCCAAATGTGAACCACAATTTTGAATGCATTTGCATGCTCTTTGACAGATTTCGGTAGTCGTTATTCCGATACGCATTTCTTGCTTAACTCCGCGCGGCTTTCGCAATCTCGAAAATCGTTGGACATTGGATTATACTGTTTTAGGCCAAATCGATCCTAAATTACTACCGTAGCACTCTTCCGTTTGCTGCATTACTCATTGGCATAGCCAGCCGTTTTTTCCAGGGGGCAGGAGGGGCCGACCTGACAAGAACCAGTTTTGTTCACAATCATATTTTTTTTCAATCAAATTTACATGGTGGTCTATAATCACGTAACACACATGAAATATAAAACTTGATTTAATCACACGTTAATGTTAACATTAATATCAAACTCTTACAATAGCTTAAAAAATAATCAACTAATTTTTGATCATTTTTTAATCGAGTTACCAGTCTTTGAACTTTACTTTCAGTAGGTACTCAATTAAATAAGTTTTAGTTTTCTATTTTTTTTCTTCTGAAAATCGGCCCAAAACTTTTTCAGCTGGAATTTTGCCCACCCCGGCCCCCTGGCTACCCCGATGGTACTACCTTCCTAACACCCTGTATAGATATATATTCGCTCCCTACAATATTTCGCCAAGTAAATTTCTATGCACAATTTGTTTATTCCTGAAATTGGCAAATTAGGGGGAAAAATGCATACATAAACTCTTGCTTAATTTTGTTTCTCTCCCTCCTTCTATCTCTCATTCTCTCGACGATAAACTAGGTAATTAATGGTCAACAATGGTCACTTCGTAAGCAACGAAAAGATGACCCTCCGAGAAGCCAGTAACCAGATCCGGACATGACGCAATTTGCTGTCTCCGCCGACTTTAGTTCAGAATCCCACTTTATTCATTCTCATTCCCCGCCCAGCCCTTGAAAGAACCTTGACGCACTAATTTATTTTGCTTAGTTCCAGACGTACACACATACATACACACATATATATTCTTTCCAGGTGTAATACAAAATTTTATTTCAGGCGCATTTTTGGCGTGACGCACCCGTTTTGTCCCACACAGAGCTCCGTCCGTTTCTGTACAGAAGATAAGAATGTCCTTTCTCCCGACGCAAGAGTTTATGACGCGCGCGCGCGAGAGCTATCGTCGGTACGACGTTGTCACGTTTTTCTTTTGGCATTTAATGAAAACGGAAAATGGTAATCTGTTTTTTTCTTTTCTTCTTTTTTGAGGAAAGACGATTCGCGAGGTGTTGGAGTACTTTACGGATTCAATCTTTAAAAGTTATATACGAGTAGAAAGAAAATGACAAATCGTCGTATCGTTGAGGCTCGCAACTGCATGCTGGTGTAACGAAATGGAGCGAGAAAAATTGTTGATTAAAGAGTTGAAAGTGTAGCGCGCGCGATTAAATTAGAATGCATATTGGCACGCGGATAATACACGAATGTAATAACACACTTTACGTTTTAACAATAATACGAATGATTTCTCAACGGATATAGGGTTCTCAAACGGCTGGAAGGAAACATTCATGAGCGGAGATCAGGAGCCTTGGGTCTTTCGTGGTGGCCTTACTGCTGATTTACAGGTACGGTTTTTCAATTCCCGAAACAGTAATTGTTTCTTTCTCTCCCATGTATTAAACTTTCAGTGCAGGGTTTAATCCTGTTACATTCATGCACATAATTTCACGTCAAAATGCCTCTCGGAAGTTATGGAATCTTGACATATGTTGGGATATGGAAGATCAGAATTGAACTTGAAAATACGAATGATAACATATTCAAAGAAAATATATCCGTGTTACAAGCTTAATATACGTTTGGACGGTCGGAAAAAAAGCCTTTTTTCGGATTTTTTTTAAATACTAGTAAAGCAACCAAAATGAGGTTTGGAGGGTTTATTTTCCATCTGTAGGTACTCAAATCAGTTTTTTATTTCCCAAGACAATACGAAGTGGCGGCGCAGTATCCAGTCGAAAGAGAACGCGTTTTCTTAAGCCCCTCTACGGGCGGACTCGTTGGCGATGCACATGATCACTTACATCAGAAAAATAATCTTTTTTTCGTCATCTACATCAGTTTTGCCAGCGAAATGCACACGATTATTACTAAATATTGATTTTTGCAAATTTGGCACTATTTTGAAAAAAAGTCGCATTTTCGACGAAAAAAACGGCCTTAATTTGTTTATAAAAAAAACCGTATAAATTACGGCTTTTATAAATTAGGGCCGTTTGTAAAAATCGTGTGTACTTCACTAGAAAATCTATCTGAGAACCTACAGTTGAAATTTGAAGTCAATCGGTCGAAAATTGTAAGAGCTACGAGTCCGCCCGATTTTGAAAACATGGTTTCAAGAAAAACGTGTTTAAAGTTTTTAAACCATTTTTTCTACGTGAAATCTTTAGAATAGGACCACCGAAAATAATTTTTGCATATCAGTCTTGGAATATTTATAAATCATTCGAGCCAAAAAAAAAATGTTTTTTTTTTCTCAAAAGTATATAAGGCAAAAATAACATTCGAAAATCGAAACTTCATTTTTTCAATTTTTCAAAATAAAATTCTTGGTTTCGGCTTTGCACAAATATTTAGATTTGTTTGAGTTCTCACCGAGTGTTTGGTTTTGTGCGGAACCTCCCAGATCATTTGCAAAAAGTGCATCTATTATCATTATTGGCATTATTGTCGTTATTATTTCCATAAAGACTTGAGAGACAGTCGAAGAAAGAATGAATTCCGATACATAGGTCCAAAGTTGTGTCGTATTGACCCGAACGTCTTTCAGCGTCTCATACCGGTAGACAGTGGCAACGATTTGTTCGTCTACAAAGCTCCCGAAGTCCCAACGAGCAAAATCTACACGATACGCCCTTACACGCCGAGCGATGAAGTCATGGTGTACGCCGTTTGCAATCGAATCACCGGAGTCACCGGAACTTCCGCAATAGCCGACAGGTAACCACTCCTTGATTCGCCCGACCCAGCTCTATCGTGATTTAGTATCGGCTTTACTCGTAGCTTTTGCTTTAACACGATCGAGCTTGATCGCGATATCCGTGAATGTATAACGAGATGATGGGTCTCCGCATAGGCTGGTCGGTGGTTACCTGACGCTGAGTCCCGAGCTCTGTATGGTCGTCGAGGACGAGGATGGGATCGTCGGTTATGCAGTTGCTGCTTTGAATATCAAGTCTTACAATCAAAAGATGGCAGTTTCTTGGATTCCGGAATTGCAATTGAAGTATCCACTTGAGGATATCACCAACGACGTCTCGTCGAATGTTCAAGTACGTGCATAGAGACTCTTCTCTTCTCTTTCGCTCTCTCGCACGCGTCGCCTGATCGACGTAATTTTTTATCATTACGGTGACGCTGTGTCAAGAAGGGAATCTGAATTAAAACGCTGAAAAAAAGTGTCATTTTTCGTAATTTTTTTTCATCGCGTCCAATTAAGCCAATCTTTTCGAAAATGTTGAGGTATTTTCATAAAATATTTATTTTTTATACGAAATATTCTGAAATGCCAATAATTAGTAAACGGTATAGACGAATGATTTAATTTTCGAGTGACATAATTGTCATAATGTACTGAATGGTTCGACAGTTTTTCATAACAGTCTTAACATTTTTTTTTGCACTATTTCGTACGTAAAACTGCCGATCAGCGATGAGTGTCGGCATCAATCTATATTAAAAAGTGTTTTTTTTTTTTTCAAGTGTAAATTTTATGGAAACGGTGTAGACGATCGATTGAAAATTTCAAGGGTGCATTCAGCATATGACAAAGAATCTACTATATATATTTGAATCAAATGTTAACATTTCTTCATTTGTCCCGAAACTCCTTAACGAAGCTTTTAATTTCCAGGAGGCCATACGGTACTTCCACTCGTTCACCCCCGACGTGCCGGAACAGTTGTGTCGACAGCACGCCTCGCAGATCTATTGTTCGGTATTACCAACGGTGACGGATCAATCATTGCCGAAACGATTGATCACCTGCATTCTCGCGGCTCTCCGAGCAAACGGTTTGTTCAACTTTTCACCCATCCCAGGCACCCACTACAACAGTCTACATATTTTCTATCCAATGACGTTTTCTTCTCACGTACGATTCGTTTAATGAGATCTTCAATCGATTTCGCAGGCTCTTTCGGGGTACACACGACCATGTCCTCAATGGACAAGGAGACCCACGAATTTTACACAAAATTAGGCTTCGTCGACTTCAATCAAGGCCAGGACGAGACACCCGGGGTTGTGACAATGTGTAGAAGCTTCTAACAGCGAGCAAATACGTCAGTGATATTTCTCAATAAGGTACACTCGCTCGAACAGTTCACGGAAAAAACTATCACGACTTGAGGCTCAAATTTGGATTTAACATTATGAAGCAATACACACAGAAAAAAAAACACAAAAAGAATGAAAGTATCGTCGTTATTCTTGGAGCAACAAAAAATCACAATCGCGTCGCGAACGAGTAAAGTACGGATTCCGTTGTACCCGAATTCGAACCGCGATATCGACGCGTAAACGCGAGTCTCGAAGTTCCGCGTCGCGAGGAGCCCAACAACGCGTGCGGTCAGAGAGCCCTGATTGAAATTGTGCAATATGCGGAAGTTACTCTCGAATTGGTCCGTTCCGAAAATACAGAAACGATTTAGATGCCATGTCGGCTAAATAAATATTTCCCTCGATTGGTTCATCGTGACATGTACATGTAGCGAAACGTGATGTATAACAAAGGGCTACTGGTTGTTGGTCACGATCCCGTGAAAGGTTTGTACGACATGCTTTCCGCTATCAAATCACCCAGTAATGCTTTATGCAAAAGTTAACTATTTTCGAGATATGTTTTTTTTTAAGTAAAATGTAGGTAACTTCAAAAATTAAGTTGCAAAAAACTTTTGTAAGGAATCAAACGTTTTTATTATTTGTCGTGTGAGAACTCAGCAACAAATAATTGTCAACAATAAAATGAGAATAATCTGCACACATTTTTCAATAAGAGGTCCAAAATTCTGCCAGTCTAATAATTTTCGTAATTTTCTTTGAAAAAATTGCAGGTTTTATTCTAAAAAAATCACTAAGTTACTTAGTTTGCGGTCATTCAAGAAATAATTATTAGCTATCCAAAGAAGATTCCATACAACAGATTTTTTTTATTATTTTTTTAACGTTGCCTACAATTTAAAAAGAAATAATCAAAATAATATTTCGAAAATGGTGCACTTTTGCATAAAGCGTTACTGGATTATTTGATGGCGGAAAACATGTCGTACAACCCTTTCACGGGATCAGGACCAATCGCCACTAGCCCTGTGTGTGAGGATATATATATATATATATATTCATAAGATTAAATAATTCACCAGCCTGAACGGTCTAAACCATCATTCAGATTTCATACGTGTTCGAGCGTTCGATTATACATAATTAGTTTATGTAAACGATATATACACCGTCGATGAAGCTAACTGCGAAAAGGTAATTCTTGAGTTGTACAAAAAACCGCGTATTCGGACAAACCAACCTCTCGAAAGATAATCGCCCTCATGTAAAGCCTGTAACATGCACAAACGCGATGCGACCTCAGCCGAGTATTTTTATCGAAAACTGCTTGCTTGATACGACTTTTATACTGAACACATTCGGGCGATTGTAGTATTGCGAGAAAAAAAAAATAACGAATATCCACGATTACGAGGTAGATCGGTCAAGAGATTATCGACCTATCGCATTCGCACTTTATACATAATTTTTCGTTTTTTTTTTTTTTTTATATATTTTACTGAACGTCGCGGTTGGCAGTTCCGTATGAACAAATGCGCAAAAGACGAGATTTTGCCCGAAAATTGTTTTATTGAGACTTTTTTTTACACCCTAGAAAATGTCCATCATCCCGGATTTTTTTGCTACACGTTGAGCCCACCGCTACGAAATCATAGTTTTTTTCTTATCGTTAAATACCGAGATGTATGCTCATTTTCTCAAGTCTCATATATCACAATCATTGGTAGTTAATTATGCGCATGGCTGACTCGCCGGGCTCGCAAAATTCTTGCAACCATGAGTAATTTTTGAAAGAATAAGTATTTGAGGCGATACAATTAATTCGTCTTCGCCAAGCACCCGCACGAAGCGTACACCTAAGAAAACTTGCCGAAACGGCTCCTTATTGAATGGCCGAAAAATGTTTTTTTATATCGCCGCGAAACATTTGTGCGAGTATATAATCGGGTTTTATTTGTTTTACCTGCATTCCCCCTGAAAGAAAAAAAAAAAGAAAAATCGTGTTGTTTTTTTTTTTCAGTTCGAATTTGATTATCTGTCGCTGTAATCGTAGCTTAAAATAATATTAGTTTTCAATGAGAAGCGAAACAAGCGTGAAAAAATCTTGATGCATTATACGTCAAGAATGTGTATAAAAAAATATATATATATGGAACTATTCTTGATGCTATACGTCTCATAATGCACAAAACGTAATTCAGGCTCGTCCGTGAGACTACGATAATCTCTCCAGCCACCTCGTCATCGTGTTCGTATCTGATAAATTGTACGAATTATTAATCTTACAATACAAATTGTGATCATCATTGGTTTATTTAAATAAAAATGCGTAAAGACTGAAATACTCGAAGAATTAATGAATTTACCATTGACTTTTGATCTCGTCCTTCTCTCCATCTCTCTCGTTCAAGTTTTAGATTATTATGGACGGCGGAGGTTCGTATTGTCGGGTTTCAGGTAAAAATTCGGAACCATCGAAAGGCGCCGTCGTGGCCTCGTTGTATCGTTGAAGATTCTGGATTTCCTCGTGCACATCGAAGAGCTAGAAAGCGAAAGGAATTCCATTGGGCTGTGACATGTTTGCTTTCTCACGACGTCAATTCGCACCTTCTTTATCTCGTTCTCCAACAATTTCTGCTCAGATCGGGGTGTCAGACTCTCTGATTTTCGAGCTTTTTCTGATCGAGTCAACGACTCGCAGAGTTCCGTCATTTTCTTGTTAATATTTCTAATAGAGAGTTAACGTGTTATCTGTTTGCCGCAAAGTTCTGATTCTGGAATCCCTCTTTCTCTCTGGTATGAAACTCACGTGGTCCATGCTGGCACTTGTTTCCTCGTTTTGGAACGGCCCAGTGGCATTTTCAGTCGATTCTTTATAGATGCACCAACGTCATCCAAGTCGATTGCGAATGGAATATCCTCTATCAACCAAAAAGCAAAATTACTCCAGCCTGAGTTTATTTGGGTTAGGGGTAACGCGACCGTGTTGGGCCATAAACTGGTATGGGGAATTTGGTATTTATTGTTAGATAAATGAATTTACTTTACCGAAAATTTATAATTACTTTTTCAAAACATACCCAAAAAAGGGATTTCTTTTACTGTTTGTCAGCACAACATGCACAGACGTTTCTTTATCCATACATATAAAAAAGTTCCGTGCCTGACTCACTGACTGACATATAGACCACGCACAGCTTACACCGGTGATGATGAAAACATGAAATCTGGACGATATGTTCCTTAGACGGTGCACTGTGAAAGGATTTTTCGCAAATCAACTCTTAAGGGGGTGAAATGGGGTGTAAAAGTTTATATGGAATTCCTTGCGTGTATCAATTTGAAACTTGGTATAAATATTCTTCAAAACAAATAATAAAATGCATATTTTACGATTTTTTTAAACAACCCCTGATTAAGGATACAACGGGGTGTTAAAGTTTCTACGGGCCAAATTCCACACGGGCGTAAGCTAGTGTAGATATAAAACATGAAAGATATACCAAAGATCTTGCAAAATATTGAAAAACCTCATTGCAATTAACAGTTGTATTTAAAAAAATCTATAAAGCCCCTATATCAGTTTTCAGCCTAACATGGTGACGTCCCCCCTGAACTCGCCTCAAAACAGGAGGCATTGAGCTTAAAGAACATTCGAGATATCTGTCTGAAAAATATATTCAAATGTGAATATAAATTTTGGAATTGTTGCATTTTGCGACCTTCAGTTCTACTCGCTGCTCTGCTCATGCTTTTCTCGTAGCTACTTCGATCTCGTCGCCATTCGCTCAAAGCGTCTCGATCTCTGCTCGAAAATTCAAACCCTAATTGGAATAACTGACGAGGACACTTTTTACACGCACATCAATAAAAAAAAATCCACCCGATTACTTGATTTTCTGAAGCGCGATTGTCCGTTCATTGAGCATTTCCTTCACTTTGTTCAACCAAAGCAGTCGCATTTCCAGTTCCTCGTCGGTCCCCCGCTTCTCGCATCTGTGGAAAACGAAAAAGCGGTCACACAAGGATCTTTGGGTGAATATGGAACGCCGAGATCGAAGGCTTCAAAGAATTTCCATTTATTGACAAGCCAGCCTCGAGTTACAGAAATGCGATTATTTTAAGGGCGCAATTTCTTTCGCGAGGGAAACCAGCCCATCGATCGTTTCTTTATGCCAATATAACTCTCTAAGAACATGACCATTTTGTCCGGGTCCTCGAGCCGCATGGGACACAATTTTTCCATGGTTCTCTCGTTCGTTATAATGTCGAAGAGCCTTTCGTTCGCGTCCTTGCGTGAGTTCGCCCCCAATTTGCATCTTCTAGCGTCGATCTTCGGTAGCTTGATTTTTGGTGGTTTAATCATCGCGTCTAAATTCTCGACCACCGGCAATTCCTCATTTTTCGTCGGGTCAAAAACACCGGCAGTATTTTTAGCACACGACCCGCACAAAAATGTTTCATCTCGCTGGTCAATTATTCGATCAGCAAATACGGCTGCGTACCTGTTGCTAGGTTTGTAGCTTCGAGATTTTTGCCTGACGGATATCTTCTTAGTTACCACGCTCACGTGACCCGTCGATGAACTGCCAAAGATCCGAGACGCTTTCGCCAGTGTTCTCAAGACTGGTGGATCGGAGCAAAGGATCGTCGAAAGGCCGGATTTTTTCTCTCCTACAAGTAAAATTCTAGGAGAAACTTCACATTCCTGATTCTCATCTTGCTCGATTATCATTATCAATTTATCTTTTCCTTCCCATTATCAACCATTCGTACCCTTCATTTTTATTCATTCGAGCCATTAATATTAAAACGTTCCTAGGTAAATAATATTATTTTTATGAATATTATTCACCGAACGCGTTCGGCTCTCTATAATGAACTTTGTTCTATATTTTTTCCCTATATTTGTAGACGTATAAACAAATTGTTCAATTATTTTCAGGCAAGAGTATCGTTAAAAGTTTTTTTTTTCCTTACAAAATTGCTTGAATAAAGTGGATTTTCTTTCAAAATCCTTAATCAATATTAAGGAAGATATTTAAAGAACACTTTTGTTTGTGTTCAACAAGAGAGCTCTTCGAAAAGTAAAAATAATTCTTCTCACGCTCTGGACAGTCGACAGATTCGCCAGGGTGAATTTTGTTCCATTCGATGCGCAAGAAGTTGATCGTTGCTGCAAAGCCAAGCGCGAGAATGTCAGCGGGTGGAAAGACAAGTGGATTTCTCGAGGCTTGAAGTTCCTTCAAATTTGGTACTAAGCCTGATTGGATGATATAATAAAAATTATCTAATAATATATGATTTCATAATAAATACAATAATAATACAATGAATGATAGGTTGAAAAAAAAATTTCGCGATTGAAAAAAATTGTTTTTTCGTACACAGTTCCAAAGGCAGTTCTTCGAATAAATTTCCATCTAGCAGTACAGTCTCTAAGCACGGATGACCCTTAATATTGTTTGGAAGACTTTTCAGCCGGTTATTTCTGACGTCCAGCCATTGGAGAAGCCTCAGACAAGGGAACAGCTCGTCGGGAAGATTCGTCAATGAGTTGTTCTCCAAGTAGAGCATCTGAAAAATACATTCTTTCATAATATCCCTTGGGTCATCGCGATGTGTCAACTTTGGCAGCCGTACCCTCAAGTTGGGTACATCGGCGACGATATCGATGGGAAATTCCGTGAGGTTGAGTTTGGTGAGATCGAGAAAAATGCCATTGCACGACGGCAGTTTCTTAGGAGCTTCAGGTGTCCGCGAACTAATCCTTGTGCAGTTGGTCAACTGATTCTTCCGCTTGGATCTCTTTGTCGTCGATATTGAACAAATGTCCGAGGCATGCTCCGAAACATCTTCGGCGTTCGACGAAAGAATGGAATCGCTCGGATCGAATGATTCTCCGCCACGATAACTTTTTTCACGTTGCAGCGTCGACGGATTTTGCGTATCCGATATTTCGTTGCTTTCGCTGTTGTCCTTTTTTTTGGACAGCGTCGGTTTCAGAAGGGCTTCGTATTCGTAGAAATCGCTTTCTTCCTCCTCCGGCGCGTCCAGGTCGACAATCGCACGCGAGGAATGGACAATTCCATTGCCGATTGTAGCACCCGAATTAGGATTCACCAGCGGATCCTGCGCAGCCTGAAAAACATGGTGACAAGTGGGTGAAGCGCTCCTCTTTCCATCAAGACATTCGCAGATAGGTACCTCCGAACATGTTCCGTGAGCTGAACCTTCCTCGAGAACTTCCGATCTGGTCGCTTCCGACGAGTCTGATATTGTGGAAAATTTGCACGCGTCGTAAGTCGCCTCGTGGCTCGACAAAAACTTTCCGCTGCTCGAATTCGCGCCAAAACCATAATACTTTTTCAGCAGAAGTTCCGTGGCATCGGACATCGAAAATTCTTCGCGCATATACGGTCGCGTACGTTTGGAACAAACGAATCTCGCGTGTGTGCGTGGATCGCGGAAGTGGATTGTTTGTTGATCGCCAAGGCGATGCACTCATTCTCTTCCATTATTGATTCTCATGCTTCGCACCCGATACACGCAAACACGCGTATTATCAAAATTGAAGCTACACAAAAACTTCAATTTTGATCCATGGCTGAGTGAATTTATGCGACTACGTGTGGTAATAAACTGTTGGTCGTGCTTCTTGCTACTTCGATACATTTTCTATTTTACAAAATCAACTGTTTTGTCATATAAATCGCATATAAATAAAAAATACATATTTGTTTTCAGACACACGTTGGAAACTTTACATTTAACGCGAAGTAAAAGCTGTACCACGTGACACATGGGTGCGAGAGAGCCAGCTGAATTTTTCAAACTGACATTTATCACAGATGAAAAATATTTTGAGCCAAAGAAAATTGTCAAGGTCTGCGTCAGTAAATTCTGCAGATCTTAAAGCTTTGTTTTTCATTAAAAACTTAACGATCTATAAGAGAACGCTGTTCGAAAGTTTGTGAGGTTACGTTGACCTTGTGCATGCCCTTAAGGACATGGCTCGCACGTTCGGTCGGTAAAAATCCTACGGCCAAGTTTTCTCCTAGACGGACCAAATTTCGGGCAAATGAAGAGAAAAACGTTAGTCGTTCAACAGAGCGGAAGGTGTTTCTTTCCTTTTTCCTCGAAATATCAACCGTCTCGGAGAACACTGGGAATCTGCAAATTAGCTATCTTGCTCAGTCGCAAAACGCCGCCTTGTTCTGAAAAAACTGACATTGCAGTTAATTTTCTTCATAACACCGCAAACGAGTCATCACGGACATCGTTTTTTAAAGAAAAGTACACATCTCTTTACCGATGGCTCATGACTCGTTAATGAACTACGATATTAGCAGTATTTTCTTTACTTTTTAGTTCAAATTGAATCAAGGGTGTGCGACTATTGGAATTTTGGGAACGAATTGTTTATTTTTTGGATCTGGTAATATTCGAAGTTGCTAGGAATCGCGATACACGGCGATCCCGCCATTTTTCAAGCGACGTGCGTGATTCCGTCGCCATAGGAGGGGGGTGGGGATGGGTAAGGTAGCGACTTCCGGTCGCGTCGACTATCGAAACTAATCGAGTAACAAAAATGCGAGAGATCCGGCTTCGCAGAGACGTGTTTGTAACAGGGTAAGGGACGGGGAGCGAGCGAGCGAGAAATTACGAGAGGGAAGGTTGAGAGAGAGCGTATGTATCGAGTTTGTTCTGGGTGTTAGTGGTGCGTGTGTGTTTGCCTTCGCCCGAGCACGATCCGATAGACGTGAGGGAAAAAAAAGTCGACTCGAGGGGATCACCGGATAAACGTAAGTAAATTTTGACATGTCCACAATAAGCTTGGAAAAAATGACCTTGTTAGGGTCAAAAGTTTTTGTTCGACGATCACCGTTTCCTTGGAAATATCCGTAAAGCGAAATTATTCCTCTCAGTAGAAATTCAACTGTCGATCAACGAGGAAGAAAGCTTCTCGGCATATCCCACGTTTATATATCCCAATCATGTTTCGCACTAAATGGTAACGATTTTTCAGCGCGTGTCTCTCGTACATTCGAACCGCTTTTTTTTTTCTTTCCCTTTGTCTCGATTTATCCCATGCTCGTTTACCCGTGTCTTCCCGTCGTCGTGGTTTACGCGGCTATACACAAAAGTTGAAGAATTTTTCTATAACGTCGATGAGAGAGCCGTGCGTGACGCATACAGAGCTTTATCGTAATCGCTATTTATCCTTTCTCTTTTTCATATATACAGCAAAGAGCACGATCACTCGGACTTTTATCAATTCTTGCAAATGGAGCCCACGCATAAGAATAACGACTGCTACTTTTTCTACTATTCTACGTGCACGAAGGTAAGAATTTATTTCGTCAACGTTTATTTCGTGTTAACTTGATCGTGGAAAACGCGCGTGGCACGAGCCGACACGATATTTCCGTCCGTCTACAAAAATTTATTACCGAACGCGTTCCCATATTGCACCCGCATATATCCTATGCGTTTGTAAGGTTATGATCGCCATATTGAACGACCCATCACCTGTAGGCTCGCATCCTTTCTATCGCAATTTCAAATCTCACACATACACACATTATTCGATTCACGAATTTCACTCGTTTGACAAATTTTCGTGACTTTCGCGTTTACGCAACGCGTGAGAGCGTCAATTGTTTCTACATTTGATAATACCAAGAGTCAAGTATTTCCTGACAATTCCAGAGAATTCTGAACGCGTAGATTCACCCCCCTCCCTCTAATATCGCAACAATCTATGATAAATATTGCACGTAAAATTCCCTACTCAAAATTGTTGGAGATTTTATTTGGACATCGTGTATGCTTGCAGAAACATTTTTTCAAGGGCACTGTAAGCATTCGGAATCTTTGAATTCGACGTATTCAAACTACGCGACAATTTGCCGGTCCTTAGTGGACACTTGAATTTTTTTTCCTGTATCTACCGCGTTTCCTCGTCGCTTTCTTCTCCGTCAACATTAGTCTCTTGCTTTTCTACCGTTAACTGCTCCCGATTCTTCTGAGTTCTGTTAAGAAGTTGCGGTAACCTGACCCAGCCCCGACCTCAAGCACATCACTAAATTTCTGGTCAACCATCTGTTCCCTGATTTTTCCTTCGTCTCAGCCATAACCTTTACGTTTGATAGCCTTGAAGCTTGATACAGTATCATAGTAGAGAGGGAACTAATGGTAAGTTGCATTGCAGGGTGACAACTGTGCATTTAGACATGAACCATCAGCACTGGGCTGCGAGTCCATGTGCCAGTATTGGCAGCAGGGTAACTGCCTCAACGAGCACTGCAACTTTAGACACATGGAACTGAAGGTTAGTCCTAGGCGCAAACTAACAAACAATCAATTACATTGAACTTCCAATATATGAACAGTGAAACTTTGTTTATACGTTTTGCACTTGTACGTTTTTATCAATTATATAAGGTCTACCGGAAAGTTCTGTCCGTTTTTGGAATTAAACAAAATACAAATACCGGACAGAACTTTCCGGTAGACCTAATACTTCAAATTTTCATTTCTCGATTTTTGACATTTTTCGCACTCATACATTATTAATTTGGTTTCCCAGCATCCGTTGTTTCTCAGTTTTCTGTGACAAAAAAAAGAGACAAGTGTAAAACAATATCTGTAACCCGTACCTTGATTTTTTCCACGATAAAACTCTACATTGTACTATGTATGCAGGTAGTCAACTGTGATTATGTATCTTATTAATACGAACATGTCTGTTATTTACTAGTCTAAAACATCAAAGCTTTAATGTTACAAACTTGCATTAAATAAAAAAATTAAACGAAAATTAAAACAATTCAGTTGGCTCATTGCTTTATTACTACTAATCAAATTTTCATTTGGAAAACCAAACAATAGCATAATAGAGGTACTGCTATTGAAAAACATCGCGAATTGTGCACCATTCGTCGTTTTCAAATGCTAAAGAGTTTCAGATACATATTTTATTTCATTTCTACGTTATTCTCATTTATACGTCATGCTTGCTGTATCCCTTGAAATATGTATAACTGAAGTTTCACTGTATATGCATACATATTTACATATATACGCGTGTATGTTACGTGATATATATGTATATAATTCCCCGAAAAAGGAAGAAACTTTCAAGACCATAATCACATATTTTTCTATTTACAAAAAAAAAATACAGAAAAATCGCAAGTCGATTCCTTGCTTCTGGGAGTCGCAACGAGGCGGCTGTAAGAAGCCTCATTGTCCTTTCCTGCACACGAGCGGTCGGGTGCCGCCGAACGCCGATCCAGCGAATCCGATCAAGACGGCCGAAGTGACTTCGAAGCCGGTCACTCAAGAATGGTCGAATCGTCCAGGTGAGCGATTGCATATGTATATTTTATATATATATATAAGTACACGAGTACATGAATATATAAGTACATGTAGACATGTATATGTCAACAAGATTGATTTATCTGTATATATATATATATATATATATATATCTCAGGGCACACGTGCAAATGTATTATTTTTTTATTCTTCTCGCGTCACATTGACGAAAATTTCGAACGCTTTTAGATACGATAATGTACGTTGATGCGGGCGATATGAATATTGAGGGAAAATATCGAAAGAGCGAGTGAAAGAGAGAGAGATTGAGGAATGGGAATGGATGTTGAAACGGTTCTTTATGCGAAAATTATTTCATGTACATAGATGACGGAAAGTACGACGGGAGCGGGACCGAATCTGACCAAGGTCGGGGCAGCAGTGAGGCAGGGAGTTTCATCGGCAGTCCAGCTGTCGATCCTCTTATCGTCAACTTTGACGAAGGTATGAGGCTTTACTAGCCCCCCCGCCGCCCATCTTTCAACGTACACTACCTCACGCCAGGCACTCTATCCCTACCGTCTAGCCTACAAACGAGCTTGAATCTCCGTAACACCCTGAGCATCCGGAACGGTATCTCGATACCCGTCGATATCCCAAGTAGCCTTAATATAAGCGGTGGTACGACGAGCGGGGTACCGGCCCCGGTCGGCGGGCCGACACTGAGCGTTGCCCAACAAGCGGGCGTACAGAATTTACAAACGAATCAGTGTCATCACGTGGCGACGCAGCAGCAGCAGCAGCAACAACAGCAGCAGCAACAGCAACAACATCAACAACAGTACGCGCATCAAGCGAATTATCATCATCACCACGCGCACACACACGCGCACGGCCAAACAATGGCCGCCGCAGCCGCAGCTGCAGCCGCAGCCGCCGCCGCGTTACAAAGCCAAGCGTCCACGTCCACGCAGATTCATCAACGCTCGCCCTACAACCCGTCCTCGTTGAACGCTGAACAGAGTCCGCAACCCCAGAGATCGAGGTTCCCCTTTCCGTTTCTCGGCTTTTCCTCATACCGAAGATACTGAGAGAGATAGAGAGAGAGAGAGAAAGAGAGAGAGATAGAGGAACACAGTGGGTACGAGGTCTCAGGAGTGCTCTACGGTAGGCGATATATAAAAGACGAGTTATTCAAGCCTGGCGGTGAGCGTGCACCGTCGCGATAATAGAGATATCCGAATATTAACGGCATACGGCCTTCCAGTGAGGGGGGAGACCCGGATAGAGCGTTAACAGGAGTGTGTGAGAGAGAGAGAGAGAGAGAGAGAGAGAGAGACGAGGAAGGAAGCCTCTCTTCCGTTCGAGCTGTGGCAAGAGCACCCGTGATCTCTTGACCTAACAGCCGTCGGTATTTTTCCCCCGTTGGGTATCTCCCCCCTCCCCCTAAGCACCAGGACACTAAATCTAAGGCTAATACCGATAGGATATCGAGGTGCAACAAGAGGGAAAAAAATAATACGCGAATAGAAAGATGAGCGGATAACAGAAGAAGGTGAAGATTAAGAAGAAAATACGAAGAGAAAGGAACAATAAGTGAAGAGTTTCGTGCCGTTGAAGCTCGCGATGCGTTTGATCGCGCGCGCCCACTCTCCCGTGTTTACTTCACTCGTGCGAGCGCGCGCACGCACGCGCGCGCGCGTGTGCGTCTCACTCGGCCGCAATAGGGCCCGTGTATAAGTACGCGCAATTTCGGTTTATTTTACGAGCCGCGAATATACGCTCGTCGCGATTATGAACTTCGAGGGGGATCGGAGAGTGTTGGGGGGTGGGAAAGAAACGGGTACACGAATCGTGCACCTTCCCCAAATGATACGTTTTGTTTTGTTTTTCTTTCTCTTATATTTCGATCGCATGAAGAACACGCTCGCACCGCATCCATCCTCGCAAAAAAAAAAAAAAAAAAAAGTCGGGAACGCTGGTTCACGTTCACAAAAGCTCGTGTCCCTTCATACGTTTCGTCTTTAAACTCGGCTCTAATTTTCAGCTCTCGTTTTTTCTTCTTCGGTCACTTTTTCACTTTGCTTTTCTCTCTCTCGGCCCAAGTCACTTGGTTGTTTTTTGCGGCTGTTTGGCAACTCCGCTTTCTTTTTCAAACTCACCGAAAACCCAAATTACCGAGAGAAAGAAAGAGAGAGAGACAAACAGAGGAGCTTTAGTGTTGCGGTGAAAAGGAAACAAAATACATATTTAATAGGTCAAGGTTCATATACTAAAAAATTTAGTTACCTAGTCACGCTCGGTATATACGAACGATCTAAATCATAATTCGGTTCTAGGGTAAATTATTCCTCCCGAATCCAACGGTCGCTCGATGTCCACACTTTCCGCCCCTCCCACTTAAATTTATTCATCGCGAATTTGGAGGTATTAGTTTAGTTCGAGGCACTCCTCACTGGCGTAGCTCGGAATCGCAATTTTTGCGATCGAATTTAAAAAAATACATTTGTGTCCATATAAAGTTGTGGACACACACACACACACACAAATAATAACGAGCCGTAGGAAGTCGAGCATTCGATAAAAAAGATATCCCCCCCCCTCCCCCGCGGCCCACGCATCCTGCGTAAGATGATTACTGTCACGATTACGCGAGCATACCGCAAATGCGCTAACATGCCTTCATATGTTTTGGCTTATTACACAATTTTTAGCAAACGCACGTATATTGAAAGAAACGAGGCGATAAAAAAAGAAGCAAAGAAAGAATGAAATCTGGAGTAAGAACAAATCGAAGCAGAAGAAAAGAAGGGAAAAAATATCCGTTGGCGGGAGCAAAATTCTATGTGTATTCGCGTGGCTCTCGAACGTGCCGTATAAAACGACTCGTATAAATCAATCATATATTATATTGTCGGTTTTGGTATAGTGTAGAATCTAATTAAGTTAATTAGATAGGTGTGGGCCTTGCCGAAAGGGATTATAAGTAGCGTGCGCGTGCGCGTTCGCTAATTATAAACGCGTTAGAAATTTCGAGTTCCACGCATTTATCGCAACCAGTGATAAAGTAGTTTATATATATATATATACACATTTATATATATAGACCGCTTCGAATCAGCGACTAAATTCAAAGAAATAACGCGAAAAGAGAAACAAGAAAATAAGATAAAATTAAAGAAGAAAAACAAAATACGAAACAAGAGGAGGCCACAAAATTCGAGATTTCGTTCATGATCAATCGGAACTCGATACATTTTTACTTACACTCCGAACGCACGCACGCTCACACGTACGTAAAATATTATATAGAATTGCTTTCGAAACGCCATTTCAATTGCGGTTCTCACACGAGCGAGCGAGAAAAAACGTTAAACAAAAAAAAAAGGAAATGAAAGAAGGAGAAAAAATGAATAGAATTCAAATTATATAGATATAATAAATCAAGGAGAGGAAGGGAGAAGGATTTAGGTAGAGTGTAGATTAACGAATCGTGGGCGTCTTCCTTTTCGTTCACTTCGTCGCTCAGGTCAGACACGTTGATACGTTTTTTCAGTTTTTTTTTTTTTTCAAATCTTTTCAGTATTGTAAATTATGAGCTACATTCGTCAATTTATTTTCGACGACTGGCGCGACCGAGCGAGAGGGTTTGCGCGGCGCGCAGCAATAACGCCGTCTCACTAACGCTTTCTCTCTTCCTTCTCCTCTCATCTTTATTCTACGATATTCTTCTTTCTACTCCCTCAGCCTATTTACTTTTGCTTTTTGATATAAAAAAAAAACCATTAAAGAATGAAGCATAAAGAGAAGAGTAAAAAGAAAGAAAATTCTCGATGCTGTTGCTGCTGCTGCTGCGACGGAAGCGCGCTGGATGATCTAGAGAATTTTTTTGGAGACAGGCCGATGGAGAAGCCACCACTATTATATATATCATAACATAATTCGTATAAACAAGAGTCTAATTTTTTCGTTACTTGTTATTGCATTTCACAATTTAATCGGCTTTGCAAAAGTTTCCGGTCTTTATACGACTCATCTTTCTCGGTACACATTACACGTTTGTACTTTGTTATTGTTTTTTTTGCATTCGTTTTCCTTTTTCGTTTTATAGGATATTTCTTTTTTTTTTTTTATGAATTTCTTCATCTCAAAGATTCGTATCCGTGAAGCAAATTTCTGTATTCAAGTTTTTTTGTTTTATCTTCACGAAATCGCGTCGGCGAGATCGGCGTGTCCGATCGGGAAACTGCGTTCGTACTGATTCGAATTCACGCCTATCCTCGATCATTGATCATCGTTTGATGGTTTTTTTCCCTTTGTTTTTCGTAGTTTTCTTCTTTTTCGGTCACTTCTTTTTTTTCGTTGGGTTTTTCTCTCTCCGCTTCTTTCGTGCAACGCGTTTCCTCGCAAGCGGAGATACGAGAAACGAAGCGTCGTAACAAAAACACGGAGGACGTAATAGACTATATTTAAGGAAAGGAAACCGAAACGATAAATCTGAGTTATTTTTTTACTTTGTGTCTGTTCTTTTTTTTTTTCTTCAGTTTGTTCCAATTATCAATTTTTTTGGTTTTTTTTTTCATCAGCGCGACGAGATAGTCGTTTGAAAAACTGCGCATCATTGATTTAGAGATCCACCACGTGTACTCTCTGTGGCAAATGTAACTGCCGTTGCGACGCTTCGTCGGAATCATTATTTAACGAACGATTAAAGGATAGGAAAAGATTTAAACAACAAAGAAAAAAAAACAAAACGAAAAAAAATAAGTAAAACGACACGAAAACTAAAAGACTAATAAGAAGTAATGAAAGGAAGGTCGAAATGAATAAAAAGGAAAATATTGTCAGTCGTGCTATAAAAGAGATGTAACGGTAAGCGGAGCAAATCAGATCTGTATGTATATGTGTAGACACGTATATATATATGTATGCGCATACCCATCTATATGCGCGTACAAGCATATTACGTACACAAACGTATATGTAAAGGAAAATAAGAAGCAAAAAAAAATGAATAAAAAGAAAACCAAACAAAAATAACAAGTTATATGGGAAAAAACCACAAAAATTATTGAGATACGCTGATACGCAATGCGCATTATTATATGATCGATGTAAGCGAATGAAAATTAATACTTACGTTGAGATGATGTTTTGAATTTCAATAAACTTCATACCACAAAAAAAAACGAAACGTATTTGAAAAAAAAAACACGCAAGACCCATGAACTTTTAGCGGAATTTGAGGAATTTGACGAGTTTACGCAAGGGGGGCGGGGGTAGGATTACTCGAAACCAGCAACGAATCCGAGACTCCAACTCGAGCTCCAAAATAATTGCACCCTATGTAACTATCACATCGCTATATATCTTTTTTTCTTCGGTTTTTTTTCTAGTGATCTTTTCGCTTCTCTTCCGGGGTTGCTCCTCCGCGGGGGAGCAACGGGGAGTCCGAGGCTCTCGAAAGCTAGGTTCCGTAAAGTGTACCGAAAAGCGATCCGTCCAACGCGACGTAGTTCGAAAACGCGGGTGCGCGAACCTTGGTCTCGAGGGACTCTGTCTTCTTGAATTTTTTCCACTCGGCTATGGATTTTCTGTCGACCAGCTTTGCTGCGCTCTTGCGAAACAAGAAGAAAAGAAACGAAAAAAAAACAAAGGAAAAAGGAAAAGCCCTTCTTCGTTGTGCACAGTAGAAAGAAGACACGTTCCGACGAGCCGCGAGAGCAAAGAGACAAAAAAGTGTGTGTTTCATGCTGAGATCCGTGGAAGGGTCAGAAGTCGTCTCATTTTTAGAAGAAAACTTGTAGTAAATCCGAGGTGTACGATAAGACAGAAAGAGAGAGCAAGTGAGAATATTCCCGGCATTGTATGAACGACACGGACTTAGGAAACAGCGCTTTTCCGCGTAGATAGAAGAGAGGACAATGAGAAAATCTAAGGTTTCTAGAGCGAGGAAAAGAAAGCAAGGGATATTTACAAGATCAAAGGGACGTTGTTCCTGCCGCAAAATTTCACGAAACTAGCCTTCCTCTTCTTCGAGTGAAAACAAAACCACCTGAATCATATCGATGCAGATCGAGAGGCATAATAGGAAGAAAAAAAGTTTATCATAAACGGAGAAGGCAGGGATGACGTGTGATGAAGATCGAGATGCAAATGCCGCAAGCGCTCCACGGTGCATTACGTCGTCGCGTTGAACACGCGTGAAGAAGACGAGAGAACATAAAAGCCGAAAAAAAAAAATATAGAGAATCAGAAAATAAAAAAAATATAAATAAAGATTAAAAAAACAAAAACAAAACAAGAAAGGAATCGTAATTAATCTCGCTATTTCGACATTTGTTCGTTGTGTTCTTGCAGAGTCTGACAGCGAGATGAGCGCACCGTCGCCGGTAAAGGCGCCACACTCGTCGAGGGTACCTTATTGCAAAACGTACGAGGAGATCAGGCTGGAGGAAATACAGGCCGAGAGCGCGGCGTACTACTCGTACGAGCCGGACGATTATCTCGGTGGTGCGGGCGGTGGCAAGGAGAAGAGAACGAGCACGGCGCGCGCGGCGAGACGCGCCCTCGCTGCATATCCCCGCGAGACGACGAGATTAACCGCCGCGATGAGCGCAACCAGAGCCGCAACTTATTCGACAACGGCTGCCGAGAGTCCCGGAGTTACGGACTTTACGATACTCACGTTGGATGAAATACGACGGAGGAAAGCGGCTCGACGTGGGACACTCCAGGACCCACCGCCGGGCTCTTTATTGTCCAGCGAAACGCCGGAAGCACGCAGAACGTCGACGCAGCGAAGGAAACGAGAGCCGGATGTTTGTCGTGCAAACGTCCCGAGGCGAGACGACGACGATGAGCATTTTTTGAAAAACGCCATCAAGACACTCGCCGAGCTCAAAGCGTCCACGAGAGAGGACAAAATCGTTTCAGGTAGCACGAAAAAGCGTAAATTGGAAGAGAACGAAGAAACGGCAACGAGAGAAATCCTCGAAACGCGTCGCGACGCGGATAAAATTAGCAAAGTACCACCCGTCAGATTGCGTCGTTCGCCTAAACGTTTCGCTCGGGATACGAGAAACCTCGCGACCCGCGACACCAATCCCGAGGATGTCATCCCCTCGGACAACAACAGTACGCGTAACGAGGAAATCGAGATAAGACTCTGCGACAGCAGCACCTCCGACGATATCCACGGTAACGTCGAAACCACCGTCAACACATCACGCGACAACGATTCCAACGCTTCGATTATCGCCGCCTCTGAAGATCTCAAGTTGGAACAATTGTGCGACACTAATTTGAGCTCGAACGAGGACGATTATCTTGCCGCGGTCGATCCAGCCTCGGAAGATATTCTCAAAGACATCGATGCTCTCCTCACTGAAAAGTCTACCGTTTGAACGGTTCGTTATTTCACTTTTCGATTTATCTTCTTTCGCTTCTTTCCTCTCTTTTTTTATGCCCCCACATTTCTTTTTTTTTTTTTAACGAAAATCAATCGTTTGTGGCATTCTTAGGAAGAGGCCCAGAGCGAAAATAACGATTCTTTCACTTAGACCGGATGGATCTTGATGCTCGAGGACTCGACGTTAGTCTCTTATGATCTTGCGGAGAATAACGTCGGAGGAAAATTGAGACGATCCTCGCAGGTTTTACACTATCTCGAAGGTGGTTTTACACGATGCCGAAGAATACACGACTGGTGGCCCAGTACTGTAGATAATCGAGAGAAAAACAAGGAGAGAGAGAGAGGGAGAGAGAGAGAGAGAGAGAGAGAGAGAGAGAGATTGATTGATTGATTGATTGATTGATTCAACAAAATCAAGCCCGAAGGCCAATTAGCACAATATCATCATAGTGTATTCTCTTACATGCCGGAATTACGTCACGGCTTTCGATCTCCCGATCACCTAGAGTAAGATAAGCATGATTATCGATCCAACGATTCAACGACGTAACTGAGATTGTAAACACTGCCGTCGGACGCATATCGAGTGATATAACCAAAAGATTCGGAACAGTCCTGAGGCACGACCCCGTCCATGAAGGAAGAAAACAAAACAAAAAAAGCACCCCGAAATTCTCACGTCCGGGCGATTCGATCACATACGAGTGATAGTGATCGTTTTCTTGCACGATTGCGACGTCCAAGAGCGATTTTTTTTGCTTCTCATACTTTCGATTTTTCTGCTCACGAGCAAGTACTCGCTTGCGTCACGAATCAAAGGATATCATTTTATAGCGATCGAAAATGAAAAGTAGATAATTCGATTGATGCTGCTATTGAGGACCGGGAAGGGCAAGGGGCAAATTATTCGCATGTTCAAATTCCATTTCACATTCGAAAAAACTGACATTTCCATTTTAAAATATCAAGAAAAAAAACCTATTTGATTACTTGTGAATCGGATATTTTCACGATGAATGGAAAACTCTTCGACATTATTGTTGCGGAGAACCAATGCTGTCAATACGGTTGGATCTTTTCCGTTTTATTCACGTCGTAACGCAAAGACCCGAAATAGCGATCGAATGAGAATTTTGTCACGATCGTGTCTGCCCCGCTTCCTCAATCTACTCAATTTCGTTTTCTTCGTGGCTCGCGAGGCTCGGATATCCACACACCGTTATTACGTAAGAACGTGGCACGCGAAATCATTACGAATTCATCGGGTTATCCGCGTACTCGTTTTTTTTTTCCACGATGAATTCATCACGCTGTAGATAATAGATGTACCTCAGATTCTCACCATTCAATCACTGAATATTTGCCGACGGCGAAGCTGAAAACGCAACTTTTCCAACGAATATATACAGAATACGCGAATAATTATAGGGTGCCGTCACACATCGATCGACCTCGTACACGGCGAGATACGCGTAACGAGTTATATTGTTCGGCGAAATATACAATTGTTACATTTTTTTCGAATGTACTCGACTTTTTTTTATAATATTTACAACTTCCTTCCTCCCAACTCTCATTTTACGATGGTCCTTTCTTACAATGTTCATAATAAGACGATTTTTTAAGCTTTTTTTTGCATTTTTTTCTCTTTGCTCAACTTTTCGATGATCGATGATAAACATGAATTGGTAATGGTCGATTAATCGCACACGCTGTCTAAATTTATTTAGAATGTATAATTGTACGCTCAACATACCTGGCCTAAGAGAAATCACAATCGGTCCTCCACCACACAACGACCGTCACTCCGCGACCTTGTACAATGGAGACATATTCATATTTTTTCATATATATATATGTATGTGTGTGTGTGTGTGTCCATATATATATATACATATCAAGTCGACGCAGGGTAAGTACTTAATATTTGTGTTGTGTTAGCAATAATAATAATGACAATAATAATAATCATAATAATAATCAACTATATTTTATATGCAAAGATCGATGGGGGAGAGTTTCGGGGTGTGATACGCACAACAAATTCATCCATCCTTCCATCATAAGCTCTCGTCCCTCATTATTCGTTAGACGAATATATATCTATATATATATATATTTATAAATATTACTTGCAATATCGACTTACAATTACTTAATCCTCCCCGTAAATTACAATTCATTTATTCTTCAATTAACTAAAACACGTCCCGCTAGGTAATTGATGAGAATTTAACGTAGGAGAAAAGAAGAGACAAATTTTTGTTTAACCCTTCGACTACACACTGGGTCGTTTTGACCCCATTTCTTTTTCGTGCAAGTACGTATTTTCTTAAAAAATAAATTTTGGGCCATAAAATGAGGATCTTTGACTACAAAAAACTTCACTACAAAAAAAAATTCAAATCTATCGAAATACGACGATCTGAAAAACGTCTGTGGTTCGATCGACCCCACATGCAGTCAGAGCTTTGTGGGGGAAGTTTGCAGTCGAAAGGTTAAGGAGACTCGATCGTTTCAGCGATGAGTGTCGAAGTATACTGATACTTTTTTTTTTAGGTACGTAGGTACGTTTAATAAAAATAACAATTTCGAATCTTTGTCAAATTTCACCAGATATTTTTAGAGGGGAACAAATATTGAAGTTTAAGCAAATTGACACAGATTCTTATGAGAAATTGTGAATTTCGCGGCAGTTTTTATTTCTTGCTGACGTATGTACTGCGCTTAATGACAATAAAATTCCAGCGCAATTCACGATTCTTCATGAAATTGAGTCATTAAAATTGAGTTTTTAGTGGTATCTTCGTGTAAAAAAAAGAATCGGCATACTCCAGCATTGATCGGCAATGCACGCTAGATCGTCGCTTGAAGTACGGAAAGATAAAGAATAATTTGCCGATTCTCTCGCACGATCGAGCCTTACACGTTGACGATTTTTGAGCGATTGTGAAAGAAGTATTGTTACGAATAGAAGAAGAATGATGCGACAACGGATCGCGCGTTATTATTGTCGTTTATCGATCGGATCGGTAATACTCGACGACGACGAACGTGACGAGGGCGGGGAGTGGCACTTTCTCTCCTCGTTGGTCGTGCCGATAGTCGCGACGATCTGCTGCGAGAGACTCGAACGATGGCAGTAGGCATGTAATTTATTACGGAATGCAACGAAAATGGTGAAAAAAAAATGAAAACAAAGAAAAGAAAATTTTTGTTTTTCATCGCGAATAAAACGTTCTCGAGATTTCCCAGCGGGAAACGTTGATATTGGTTGCTTTTTGTCTTGTTTTCTTTCTTGTGTAATATCGTTTACGTATAAACACACAGTCACGCGAAGACCTCTTCCTCCGAAATAATGTTAGCTCGTTCCTTCATCGCAATTGCTCGAGAACGAGTTGGCTCGGGTCCTAGGAAGTCGAGGTCGACGTGGACGACCACCACGGTCACTGGAGCCTCGGTGACCAATACTGGGCTGCCATATCCGGTGCTGGTTGTCCCGGTACTGCTATCGGCACGCTCACGCCCGGTGATATCAAACCTGCGATCAAAGAGACGCGCGAACGTTTGAACACACTTGTACAAGGATATCTTGCGAATAAAGTATCGAGAATTGGCGTGAGAAGCGAATTCATAATAACGACGATGCTTCTAAAGGCACAGTGGATTCGCGTGAAGATTTCTTTATTTCGTATACGAAGCTTAACTTCCGGAATGTTTTCTTTTTCTCATATTTCCCCCAATTTGTCGCTCTCTAAAAGGTTCGGTATGGATTCAACTTGGATTTATAAGGTATGAATACAGTTTTGATATTTGTGGAATTTATGCACTTTTTTATGTTTCTCATTTATAATGATCGTTTGTATGTGCTTGCGGGAGAGAAGAATGGCAAATTCGAATTCAAGGGGAAAATGCATCGGTATGGACGCGTATGCAAGATATTTAAAATCTTAGTTTTTCCACGATCTCGGCCAAAAATAATCGCCTTCACTGAATCGTCGATCATTTTTTTTTTGCTTGGATTTGGAACTCCATTCTGTGCTCATTTGTTATCGTTTGCTCCTTAAAATAACGTTTGATTTATTGAGCTCCGATTGTTTTTCGATTTTCAGTAGAATTTCAAACAGAGCAGTAATTTGCCCCAATTTTTTAAATATTCAACATCAATTTGGAGTTTGTAGAAATATTTTTAATCACATACAGAATCACATTAAATCGCATACACATTTTAAATACAGAATTAAATAATTGCGATATGAAACTTCAAGTAAGGGGTGGCTTGGCTCTTCAAGCTTGCTATCCGGCAAAAATGCAAAAATACGTAAACATTATTTTTATCCCTTCTTTAAAGTATTGCCCGTTTTGCAATTTTATCTCGTTCGCAATTTTATATCCGCTCTAGAAATTATAGCAGCAATGTTTTTGTTTAAATACATTAACACGTTGCCTTCGCGTGAATCATATTACGATTTTTGCGATACAGCAATAAGGGTGTTTGATCATTTTTACATTGAAGCTCTCTTTCGACCAGCTACTTCGCATGTGCAGCCATAAAAAAAAAGGAATTCGACCATTGGCGTAGCCAGACTTTTTTTCTGGGAGTGGGAGGGGCCTGACAAAAACTGTTTTTAATCACAATCATCTTTTTTTAAATAAAATTTACATAATAGTCGATAATCACGCAACACACATGAAATATAAAACTTGCTTTGATCACTTTCGTTCATGTTAACATTAATATGAAACTCTTGCAATATTTTAAAAAAAAATCAACTATTTTTTCATCGTTCTTTAATCCATTTACCAGTCTTCAAACTTCACTTTCAGTAGGTACTGAAAGTGAAGTTTAAAGACTGGGACGAGGCTTACTAGGGAGGGCCGTGCCCACCCTAGCGTCCCTCCTGGCTACGTCAATGAACTCAACTGTTTGGATTTGGGGACTGAACTTCCTCGATAATTCATACGTTAACCATTACCGCTTGAAGGAGAGAGAGAGAGAGCGAGCGTGTGCGTGTTGAGCATCGCAGTAGCATCGACTCTCATTCAATAGTGGTATCCACGAGCGTGATGATAGCCGAGTCCCACGATCGGCTAGAGCGCTAGCAGCGAGTGGAGTGAGTGCGGTAGACACTCACCGGTCGAGCTGGCATTCTGGTTGTACTGATTGAGGCCCGCAGTGTGATAGGGCTGGTTCGGGCTGCAGGTTGGCCTTGATCCGTAGCCGAGATGCAGAGGCTCGTAGCTCGGTGGTCTCGCGACCCCGCACGAATACCCGTTGTCACGCTGATGAAGACAGGCACCGGGACTCGGCCCAACGGTCATTCCGACTGTCATTCCCATTGGTCCCATACCGCCCCCCGACGACAACGACGACATGCCGCCCGTGTGCTGTTGACCCTGTTGACCGGACATTGTGAAGCTTGACATTGAAGTCATCGGGCTGTGGAAAGAGAAGAAAATGCACGAATTATTACTTGTAGTTCAATTTGTTAAACTATTTCATATTGATAGTACAGGATTGAACACTGAAATTTAATACCCGGGTGTGATGCATTTTTTCGTACACGTTTTATCGTTAGCGATTTTCTATTTGTATTTACCGATGTTGCGTCGGTATCGACCGATCTTGTATCAAAGTTTACCGAACTTGTATGTATCGCTACCGATTTCAACTGTATTTATCGATGTTGCATACATAGGGTAGAGAGGAGCATGTTGAGCAGTCGCGTAAGTTGGACAATCGAAATATCTGGAAAACTAAGCATCGCACGCGGGTGCATTAAATGGCGGAAAAAGAGGTATGGGGGAGAGGAACCCATAACGCCATCGCCCGATGCCATGTGGCGTATAAGACGGTAACACGGGACGTTTCATTATTTTTGCACCCAAAAGTAAAAAAAAACGTCATTGAAAGATTTTCTTCTACCATTGTATGAGAAAAAATATTTCAAAGTTCATTGCAATTAATGTTAATATTTCAAAATCTAACTAATTAACAAGCAACTGTTGGTTTATTACTGCATTGTATCAAATCATGTTGCATACGTCTGATTTTTTATGCAATTCTTACTTTGCTCAACTAACTTCATACCCATGCTCAACTTACCCCACTATCGAGGCTGGTTGAGCAAATATGGCCTTAGTCATTAGAGAGCGATTATCTGTGGAATAATAAGGATAACAGGAATTTCGTCTACAGACTTTTTTTCCCAGATAAATTTCCTATTGACCAAAGTAGGTTTCTTTTTTATACGACAGCCTGTTAAGGAATTACAAGGCGATAATTCCAAACTTGCTCAAGATGCTCCTCCCAACCCTAGATATGGATTCGTATCGGTCTATATCCAACGATTTTTCTTCTCCTATGCTCGATTGATCCATGCTCGAACCGAAAGCAAATATCCGAGAGCAATCGTCGCGTACAGACGTTCGTACCAAAAAAAAAATCCGCGTAGTATTTCTCGAAGATTATCCCGAAGAATTTATCCAGTCTTTGGGTATAGGGTTGAGGGGATACAGATAAAATATCGCGTTACCTGTAGGAATCCGACATACTGGGAATTCCAGGGTAGACCCCGGTGGGTGCGAATCCGTGATGAATTCTGGGTGGCGAGGGTGGTGCTTGGGGCGGTGGTTGGCCACCAAGCATACCCGGTGGTGGTGGAGTCGGATGCCCGTCAACCATAGTGACGTGCTGTTGTTGTTGCTGCTGTTGTTGTTGTTGCTGCTGCTGCTGTTGCTGCTGTTGTTGCTGCTGCTGAGGATTGTCCCTTCGTTGCGTTCGGAGTTTCTCTTCTCGTCGCCACTTCGCCCGACGATTCGAAAACCATACCTGAATTAGTGAAATTAAAGAGGCACAGTGATAGAAACGAGCCGGGGTCAGTGTTTTAAATTTTATCATACGCGAGAAAAAAAAACCTAAAACAATACGAAAAAGTCGTGAAAGTAAAAAGTATTGGGCCAATGCATAATTCCGTTAGCGAGAATCGAGTAAATTTCAAACGCAAAATAATTGCCAAAAAAGCGATTTTCATCAAGTAAATCTTTTCCATTCTGTTCAATGAATTTCTACTATCTGTCCATGAGCTTTATTCATTCCTCTTTCATAGAAGTCCCGAAATCTTTGGGCAGAGAAATTATCCAAGTGGTTTTTGAGAACGTTCAGGGAACTGAAGGTTTTATTATTCAAACTATTCTGTAGCGCCCAAACCAAGTGTATCACTTGGTGATCCCGTGATCATGATTTTCTTGTTTTCGTATTTGTAATTTTGATCTTAAAAACGCGCCTAAGGTTCCCAATGAAATGAGGAATCTGACGTTTTAATCGTCCCGCAGCTATAATAATTCATATTTACTGTGTATATTTACCTGTATCCGAGCTTCCGGTAAGCCGATCTTCCCGGCCAGTCGTTCCCTCGCGAAAACATCCGGATAGTGAGTTCTCTCGAATTCCTTCTCGAGTGCTTCGATCTGCTCATTCGTGAAGCTCGTGCGATTTCGCTGAAGCTTTCGTTTGAGACGGAGGCGCGCTTGATCGTCATCACCGCCACCGGAAGCGCTTCCCGCGTTGCTGTTGTCCCCGCCGCTGTTCGTCTCGTCCGAATGGGTTCCACCCTCCAGTTCGGCTACTGTCAAACGCAACCAGCGAACATTGTTGTAGCTCATTGTTTACATGGCAAAAAATCATCCGTATGAATACATATTAAATCGGTATATATATACACAAAGCAAAAAAAATATATACAGCGTGTTAGGGACGTAGTGCAGAAAACTGAATAGGGTGCAAGGATCCTAAATTACCTCCTCTCGAACTCGTTTCAGTTTTCTGCATTACCTTCCTATTTGATTGATCATCGCAGACAAAGAGTTGCAAACGATTCGGTGGCGCTATATTTTGCCTAGCGACTGCTTCAATCAGCTTTACCTTTCCCTGAACAACAAAGCCGTGTTCCATTGCCAATCGAAAGTACAAAATCTTTGCCAAAGTTATTCCTGTCCTTTTGTAACACGTTTGAGAAAAAAAAAAGCTCTATCGCAGTTGACTGAGAATATTTGAATGGCAGCCCTTAATGACAGATATAAACCGCCCAACTGATATTGTCTTCTCACAGTGTAGAACGGCCACGTCCGAGCGAACTAAGAAAGACTATCCAGTTGGATGGATGCGGAGTATATTCCATTCAATTCATCCATCGTTATCAGGGCACGTAACTCGGCAAGAAATTTCGATCTGGAGGGCAACGTGGACGAGCCGTTTATAATATATATATATATATATATATATGCATACATATATATAGTGATTTTGAAGACGTACGTCTTTTAGAGGACGATCCTCACAATAATTCATTGTCTCCATACCGAACATTATCCAAACCTCGACGTTTTAAAAATCATCGTTAGATGAACGCAAGTGTTTTTGTACAAAGATTATTAAGAGGATCGCCTACGGTCCTCAAAATGACGAAATACAATGATAGTCATCTTCTATACATTTAAAACAGTTCCGTGACTGACTGACATATAGGCAACACAGCCTAAATCGCTGAAAATTGAAACATGAAATTTGGGCGATATATTGCGTAAAAGGTGTGGAGGTGCATTAAGAAAGAATTTTAGGAGTGCAACAAGGTGTTGAAGGTTGTATGGGGAAATCGAATGCCCCGCTTATATCTCAATGTAATTCGGAAGATATGTCCCTTAAAGGGCGTAGAGGTGCACTAAGAAAGGATTAGCTTATTGCATAGTTAAATATGCGAATGCCGAAGACCGTAAATCATACAATGTCGTTTACAGAACTATATTGCAAAGCCATATAGTTCTGTAGACAAGATTAAGATTGTACTTGAGTTGGAGGTTGGCACTTTTATACTACCTACTATTTCATTAATTACCAACCCTTACCTCAGTCAGTCAGTCTACTACCGTGCCTGAGGTATATAACAATTTACCTTCTCCCTTCATTTCTTACTTTCTGCTCTCTTTGTTTAGCTCCTCTCTAGATCAAATCCCAAAGTCCACGCGACGAAGTCGCGGGCAAAAGCTAGTTACATATATATATATATATATATATATATATATATAGAATATTAATGATGGCAACGGAATGACGTCACAGAACGAAAAGACACGATCGAAGACTAGACCCAGGCGGGTTGGCTTTTTCGCTCGCTTCAGGGTAGACGTAGATCGTTTTTTTTTCGCCTTTTTTATCTTTTTTTTTATATCCACCAAACGCTACGCACTTCGGCAGGCGAGGGAGAAAGCGGAAGGGGAGGGGGGGGGTGGGTGGTGTTACACGTTGTAACGTCGTGCGGAAGAGTCGTCGCAGGAGACGCGCGTCGCCTGGCAAATCTTATCGTCGGTTTCTGGGTGAGCGCGTCCGAGCGCTCGGTGAGAGTTTCAGCCCCCGAGGAAGAGGAACGAGCGGCGATGAGACGGGACGAGAGGAGGTCGAGATGGAGGATAGGAGAGGAGAAGGGAAGGCAGGACAACCAGAGGAGGAGAAGGCTAGAAAATGTGAGGGAGATACTTTGCTTCTCGCCCCTTCGGCAGGAGAAGGTGAAACGACTTTGGATGACGGCGGAGCACGCGGAGGGGCTCTCGGAGGAACGGATCTCGTAGCGAGCGCGATAAGATGCGGAGCGTTTGGTGCAGGTGGCCGTGTCACCAAACCTTGCACGCTCGCTCCTTTCTGTCACGCCGGAATCGAGAAAGATTGAGAGAGTGAGAGAGGGAGAGAGGGAGAGAGAGAGAGAGAGAGAGAGAGAGAGAGAGAGAGAGAGAGAGAGAGAGAGAGAGAGAGAGAGAGAGAGAGAGAGAGAGAGAGAGAGAGAGAGAGAGAGAGAGAGAGAGAGAGAGAGAAAGAGAGAGAGAGAGAGAGAGAGAGAGAGAGAGAGAGAGAAAGAGCGAGAGGGAGATTGGTCTCTTTGTATCTTTGTCACTCCTGCGGTCTTGCATATATCGCCTTTTGTCTAGCTTTCTCTCTATCTGCAGACATGAACCGTTCCTTCGTTCTTACTCTTTTGCTCTCTTTTGTCGCGCTTTCTCTCTTTTTCGCTGTCTGTCTGTCTGTCTCGCTCTTTCTCTCTCTCCTCTCTCTCTCTCTCTCTCTAGAAGGGTTTCTAGTGGCTTGCTCCTCCTCTCATTTATATTGTTTATATTATTTATATTCTTTTACATTATTATTTTTCATAGTTTATTTATGTTAGCTTTGTTGTTATTTTATCTTATTACATTGCGAATATTTTTTTCAATTCGTGCCTCGGCGATTATGATTATTATTATTTTTATATCGTTTTCTTGTATTATATAGAGTCGATTATTTTTATTTTTGTATCGAGTCTTTTCTTAATTTGTTTGTATTTTCTTCTGTAAGATGTGTAAAATATGAGGATTGTGTGCCAGAGGACGCTGATTAGTCTTAGTGCACTAATAAATACATTTGTCTATCTCTCTTTCTTTCTCTCTCGTTCTCTTGTAAGCGTTGCCAATGTCTCGGCATTCGCCCCAACATACTGCGATAATGGAAACCTGATAACGACCCCCCTTGATTTTCCATTGGGCCTGGGATGCCCGATGGAAGCACTGACACCCACAAACTATCATTTTCACAAGATCTCCGAAGATACATCAAATCGACGTAGATAATTTGATAAATGTTATACAATTTGGGATGAGGGGGGGGGGCTTGGATGGCTTATGATTGCCAAAGAAAAATTGCTCATTACCGAAGTTGCTAATGATTAACGGTATCGATTATTGTCAGAGAAAATCTCGCATGTTAAAAAAATTGCAAGTTCCATAGACACGATTGTCATTCGTAAAGTTTCATTGCTCGCAAATTCGTCACACAAATGATTATTCACGATTCATGCGTGACGCAAACGTATGCGCGGTGCTCCGAAAACGTGATTGGTGATTCTATGTGTGTGCGTGAAGTTTTCTTCTTTTTTGGTTTCCTGCTGTTGGAATGAGGAAGGAAAACGTGATGAAGAAAGGGATAATTGGGTGTGCACGATTACTTTCGCTTTGTGAGAATAATCGGGTTCTGTGATAAGACCTTTGCCACCTTTATGTACGTGGGTTCACATATTTTTTCATATATACATCTATATGGGAACGTTGATTTTGAAGACATTCGACGTCGACGACCATTCCCATGGTTGCCAATTGCCTTCATATGAAATATTATCTTTGGAAGAAAAATCACCTTTGAATACATTCCGGCGACGTCCCACCCTCAAAATTTAATTTAGTTTATTTTGTTCAATAACAATTTAATTTAATAATGTTTTAATAATTAAATAATAATTGAATAATTATTTAATCAAATAAAAATATAATAAATTCCAATAATTGAATAATTATTTAATTCAATGATTATTTAATAATTTCGTTTAATTGGTCTAATAAAATGTTAAGGTTCTCATTCAAAATTGCCATATTTGCTAATAGCCAATGGCACCCAGACATAATAGGTTTAAAATATAAATCCGTGTATACTCAAGTTCTTATGTTGATGCTCACAATCTCGGGATGTTAACTGTTTTCCTTCTCTCTCGCAAGCTCTATTCTCCAACTGCCGTGTATCTGTTTTCAGTACAGAGAGAAAGAGAGAGAGAGAGAGAGACAGATGTACAGCCATATCCAACGTATAAGCTGGCAAAAAGCCACGTCGAGGAGAATGGCAGTAAACTGGCTCGCGGATTACGAGCGCAGCAGCAACTTCTACGGATGGAAGTTCTCTCTCTTTCTCTCTCTCTCTCTCTCTCTCTCTCTCTCTCTCTCACCTTCTCTGCTTCTCTCGCTTCGGTGTACATAGCGAACGGTATCATTCTCCTCCTCCGTTAGCTCTCTCACTGGAGATTTCGCGGCGTTAAACGACGTTGCTTTCCGCTTTTGAAGATCTTCCTAAGCTGGATGCGCGACCTTGCTACATGGAATTTACCCCGAGTCGTTGACTCTTGTACGCAGACCAAGAAACCACTTGCTCGTCTCGTATATTTTCCCTCTCCCTCCCTCCCTCCCTCTCTCTCTCTCTCTCTCTCTCTCTTTCTCTCTCTCTTGCTAAGTATTGTTATGTCTTTCTTGCTCTGGTTCTCGCTGACTTCTCTTTATTCTTGTTCTTGTTCCTCCTCTCTCTCTCTCTCTTGCTCAAGGGCTTTGCCTTCTTCCTCGTTGTCTTCGATTGGTGTACTTGCCTATATCTACGTATAATAACAGTGTATGTACATAAGGTATTAACAACCGCATAGCATCGCAGTCGCGTAAGGAGCTCTCTGTCTCCCTCGCCCCCCCTCTCCCTCTCTCTCAGTTACCTCGCGATTATACGAGGATGCGAGGCGTTTGCCTCCTTAAGCAGCAATTAAAACCACCACTTTCCCTCCGACAACTCGCGAAGCAAGTTTCGCTTTCCCGAAGGACCCTCCCCCTACGCCTACCCTCTCTACTCGCGGGTTTAACTGATCACCCTGTAATTATATAGGCTCACGTAGCTATAAACTTTTGTAAACACACACATACTTGTATTACACACCAAGTACTCGCAGACGCCACGCGAAGTCTCTATACAGGTGTATATAGGCAAGTCTCTAAACTTCAGCACTTTCACGATCCCCTCGAAATATCGAGAATTCACGTAAACGATGAACCGAGAATTCACGTTTTGGAATCGCAAACGCTCGCGACTCTCGTGTATATCCGCCCCAAATGCGATGTACTCCATTCTCCACGTATATAGTTCTCGTGCTCCGATGGGCAAAAGTTTTCCCTCGTAACGGTCGCGTGTTAAATGTGGGGATGGTTGGGCCGTTGAGCTTGCGATTGAGTCTATACTGGGATCGTTCCTATACAGGAAAGAATCGTCTGTGAGGACACGCACGAGTAGATAATACTGTAAAGTACTGTCCCGAGTGGCGATCGTACAACTTTGCACCACCGAGCTTACGAGGCGAATTTCATCCTACTCGTGATTGGGTTTCGGCAATAACGCGGTTATTAATGTTGTTTTTTTTATTACTGTATCTGGATAATGGTACTGCGCAGTCTGATATTTTTTTTTTTCGTGTGAATATGGATTTTTTTGGTCACGATGTGGGGGAGAGGGGGGCAAGATGGGGGTGGTAGGTCCCCATTTAGTACATAGTACATGGGACACAGGATTATTCCGTTTTTTGTGATATTTATGTTATTTTTCAGACAGCATGTGTATTATTACATTTAAATAATCTTTTTTTGATAAAACTGTGTGCTACACATAGCTTCCTTTTCTTCTAGGATGGTGCGGAATTATAAACGCAAGACGGTGAGGGGAACATGGTCCGAAGAAGCTATGCGTTAAACAAGAAATGAAAACGAAAAAAGATGAATTAAAGAAAAAAAAACACTATTCATGTATGTACGCTTTGCCAGCCTGAATAAAGCTACTTCTTTCGGTGTAGTGTGATGTGTATCTCATCATGCCGCCGGTGGGTACCCCATCTTGCTCGCAGCATAGGGCAAGAAGGGGAGATTTGTCTTTTTTGTTTTTAATTTTTATTTGCTATAATTATCACTCGAATGTTCCTAATTTGACAAAATCTCGTGAGACTGATTATTGTAGGTTGACTCAGAAATAAATACGATTATGTGACTTTAAAAACATTAATTTTATTGAGCTTCAAACCTTAAATACCCCATCTTGCCCCCCCCCCCCCTCTCCCCTACTTCACTCCCGTAAAATTTTGACGAGAAGAAGCATTTGCGCAAGAACTTACTGAAGGGGTCTGTAAAACCTTGAAATTTTTAAAATACATACTTTTATAGCGTTGGATCCTTGGCGTAGCCAAGGGGCGTACTTCAACCCCCCGTCCACCCCCAGAAGCCCGGTGCTCTCTCCAGAAAAAAAAAATCGATTCAGAATAATTAAAGTCAAATAATCGATTAAAGTCAAATAATCGATTAATTTTACATGCATTTTACCCAAGCAGGGATAAAGAAATAATTTAATAGAGCTTGAATTTAATAGAGCCTTCGTCGTAATTTCGTAATTTGTAACTATACCACAACATTACCAAGTAACTATACTATTGCGTAAATTGAACAGCTATTAAATGTTCACAATCAAGTCAAGTTTGGGCAAAAGCAGTACATTCGATTTGCCGACCGATACACACAACCAGAAAAATAGTGGAAGATGAACATTTAGCAAGGGCGGCTAGAGTTGCTTCGTATTTTTTTTTTTCCGGATTGGAGTTTTGGAGTAAACGTCCAAGATACCGTACATCGATGTCAGAAGATATGGCTATCCGTACTCGCATATGTACATTTGCTCTCAGTGCGAAGAGAAAAGAAGAAGAACGAGAGTAAAAAAGATGATGCACGCGCAAATAGGACGGATCAAAGGCTCGGGACTTGAAAAGCGCGTGTGCTACGGAGAATTCTTGACTCCGCTTTGAGAGCCATTTTTGCGAAGAGATGAAGAAGATTCGCACGCCCCTCTAGCCCGCCCGTTTTCCTCGACAGACTTTTTTGTACGGTTCGTTTTTCAGGCTCGGCTCTTCTACGTTCAAAGGGGATATATATATATATATATATATGTATATATGACCGTCTTCAAATATAGTATTTTCCAGATCGTCTCTTGTACGACTTGATAGTTACATAATTACAGAATTTACATAATAAATTATGATATCCAATCGTTTCTGTATTGTATTTATCAATATGTTTTGAATTGGATATAAATTATTTACTTTTCGATAAATTTTTTAGTTTATTTAATTTGTAGTTTGAGAACACAGTAACAAAGAACTATCAACAATAAAATAAGAATAATCTGTAAACATTTTTTAATTAGTGGTCCGAAACTCTGCAAGTCTAATAATTTTCGTAATTTTCTTTGACAAAAATGCAGGTTTTTATTAAAAAATCACTAAGTTACTTAGCCTGCGGACAATTGAAAAACAACTACACATTATCAGCTATCCAAAGAGAATTCCATATAACAGTTTTGTTAATTAATTTTTCATTTAAAATTGTACACTTAAAAAAACATAATAATATCTCGAAAATGGTTCACTTTTGCATAAATCATTACTGAGTTATTTGATACCGGGAAAACATGTCCTACAATCCTTTCAGGAGATCGTGACCAATAACCAGTAGCCCTGTAGATACACTAGTGCAATTAATTCTAAGTACTTCAAGAATTTTTGAATATTCGTACTCCGTTAAGATTCGCTTAACCCTTCGGGAATACACTTTCAAATTCAATCGCGGTGGTCACACTTGGGTCGATTCTACCCAGTCAGTGTTCAAAAAAGTATTCTGACCAAACTATCCGTCCGAAGTGGTTCAAAAAATTACGGAATTTGAACTTTCTAGATGACGAACAAAATATTTATTTATAAGAAATAAAATGGCGACATTTAAAAAAAAACCACAAAGAGGTGAAAACGCAAAAAAGACACTTTATCGTTCAAAAAATCGTAGTTCCGGAATTTTCAACGTTTTTACTTAACATTTGGAAGTGATACTTCTTAGACACGCTACTTATGGGAAAAAAAATAGTAGTATAGTGCGCGTTCCAAAAAAGGTGTTTATTCCGACACGTGAAGAGGGTAAATTTTATGGTATGAGGATACTTCAAAATCCAGGTAAGATGGTGAATACAGTCCCATTCGAAGCCGGGAACTATTATATATTTACGCCAAAAATTGATCGACGGGTCGATTCTATCCAGGGTGACCACGAAGGGTTAAACGAATTTTTCGTTAAAAAAAAATGCAAACATTTACAAAACTAATCATGTGCAAATGTTAAGTAGAAACATTATAGATTTAAAAACATTACAGTATCATTACGGCGTAGCAGAATATACATTTTCTGTGTAAATATTTAAAAAAAGCAAATTTCTATTAAAAGTGTCCAGAGTTAATACCACTAGTGTATTCGGAGCAGAGAGCACCAGCTGGCTGACTGCTGGTACGATCTAGTCGTTGGTCTGGATGTAGTGGGGAAAGAATATCCAGCATCCAACGAGAGCCTCGCGACTGCTCCAAAATCTCCGGCAGTCCCCCTCCCTTTTTCCTGGACACTTTTATTCCGTCCCTCTCTCTCTCTCTCTCTCTCTCTCTCTCTCTCTCTCTCTCTCTCTCTGTCTAGGTCTCCGAGGGTTCTTCCCCCTCTTTGTCCATCTCTCTCTCTCTCTCTCTCTCTCTCTCTCTCTCTCTCTGTCTCTGCCCCACGCTTTCTCTTGTTTAATGTTGCTTGGAGTATATAGGAAGGCGCTCTTCGGGTCCATCTCGCGTTATCCGCCAACCGGGGAACACACGGCTGAATCGCATCGCCAACGCGCGCACAGCCTGCCTTCGGGTCGTTCAAGCGTAATGGCGGCAGAGAATCTCGCCGAGGTTAGATGTTTCAGGCGCTTTGGAAAAGTCGGAGGAAGATTCGTGAAGTTGGGACGTATTGTGGAGACATTTTTCTCCCACGCGGGTGGAGAACAAAAGTGTGGGGCGGAGTGATTGATTGATTATATTTATCATGCCCTGGTTCAACTCTAGGGCAGATTGTAAAATTACAGATAAAAAAAAACAAGTTAAATTGAAAATCAACAGAAGTAAAAATCTCATGTAAAATAAAAACAAAAAAATTAATGTAGCGCGGGTTTAAAGAAATAAGGTTTTTTAATCAAACAAAAATCAATGGAAAATATTGAAATGAGGACTCGATATTATGCAAAAGTAAGACAGAAAACAAACAGAAATTAACGAAATAAGGATAAGGAAGATGAGAGAGAGAGAGAGAGAGAGAGAGAGAGAGAGAGAGAAAGGGGAGAATTTCATCTTCAGCTCGATCTCCATACCTTTCATCTTTTTTTGCACTCCTTTTCGTCCAGGTCGAGGACGACGGCGGGCCCATATGTGTAGACGGTCAAGTATGCATATACGGGAATGGAAAAGCCAAGATGCGTGTATAAGAGAAGCTCGAGCGGCGAGCGTCGCGAAACGGCCAAAACGCTTGAGGAGAGTGCCGCGACCGTCGACGCACCCGCCTGGAAAACGGTCTCTCTTGCTCTCTCAGATTCCGCGGCAGAAAGAACTCTACGAATCTCGCCGCCGAAAGAAAAGAGAGAAAGAGGAACAAAAGCGTTGAAGGTATAAAAAAGGAGAGTAATCGAGACCTCGATATACGTATGAAAGGCAGAAAACGAGAGAGAAGGAGAGAAGGAGAGAGAGAGAGAGAGAGAGAGAGAGAGAGAGAGAGAGAGAGAGACACGCTCTGCGAATGCAAGAGAAAAAAATGAAAGAAAATGAAAAAAAGCCGAGAGACAGAAGAAAGAGTAAAAAGATCGAGTACGGCCCACGGCGACTTTTCACTTGAGCTTTTCTCTCTTCGTACCGCAGCTTTATATAATAAATTCGATAATGGACCTTCGTTGCACTTAGCTAAACGTCGAAGACTGTCGAGAGTTTCGAGCCTCTCTCATTCCCCTCTATGGTCCCCACCTCGCGACCTCCTTCACCACTCTTCATTGTTCCGCGAAACGAGAGTGCAACAATGGTGGTTGATTGCATTGTCGAAGACCAGAGGACCACGCGCTTATATATATATATTTGTATACCTATATAACATTTTATATCGTTATAGTTTGTATTACCCTCCGAGGAGGGCTCATTATATAAAGGACAACGGGCCAGGCACGAGTCACTTGATGGTCAACTCGCGTCGTAATTTATATATATATATATATACATATACAATTTTTTCGGGTCTCATAAAAATTATAGACACGTATACATATGAGTGTAATTTTTATTAGATCTAAAAAATCTGTCTATATATAGTCTATAAATATATACAGCGAAACCTCGTTTATGCATCTTGCACTTATATGTTTTATGGTATTGAAGTTTGCATCGTTGGAATCCAACGAAATTATTTTTTTTCGTATTGTTCAATTTTTTTTTTGCTCATTCTGGCTAGAAATATCAATGAAATATTTTTAAAGACCCTTATTAGAGATCTGTAAACTAAAACTGCAAATGAAGAGTTTAGATAGTAGTAAAAATAAAGAAATGAAAAGATAAAGGATTTTCGTTGCGCTCGAACAATGCAAACTTCAACAACATTACGTTTTTGTCATTTATACGTCAAATTTCTTTGGCCTTAGCAGATCCGCCTATATAAAGAATGTCATAAAGTTTTTCATTTCTACGTTTTTCACTCATACGTTTTTCGCGCTTATCCGTTATTAATTTTGTTGCCCAGCGTCCGTTTCGCGGTCTGTTTTTTCTCAATTATACGTTAGTCAGTGTTCTGTGATACAAAAAAAAGGCAATAAGTTACAAAACTATTTTTACAACCCGTACGTTGTTTTTTTTTCCACTGTAAACTGTGATTACATATCTCTTATTAATACAAACATGTTTGTTGGTTACTATCCTAAAACGCTTAACGCTTTAATGTTACAAACTCGCAATGAATAAAAATGCTAAACGAAAATTGAAATAATTGAGTTGGCGTAAATATCAGAACATCGACAAACTTTCCAGAACAATATTAGAAAATGAAAATCTTTTTTACATTTTATACATTTAAAAACCTCGAATTGTTTAATCATGAAAATAAGAACATGTATTTTGGTTGTCATCGGCCATGGCCATAAAGGTGCAGCGTTGCTTGATGATCAATGAGAGAAACAACCAAAGCTCAGGTGCGGTTAAATGGATTGGCACAGATTTGTAAACGATTTTTCTGCACCAACCGAGGGGACACAGCATATATGGTAAAATTGAGCATTTCGAAGAGAAATTCTCGACGGAAAATTGACGAGGACCGAGAAGTTCTGCTATTGCAAATCTACGTGCTCAAAATCGTCGAATAATATGTGCGTGCATGATCCACCTCAATAAGTACAATTATGAATCACCGTATAGCCAAGAGAGCACTCCCGAAGGAGCTCGACTCCTTACTTAAAATTTCATCTTTCTCGTGATTGTATTTCGGCAGTATGACAAATTCGGTTGTTAATTTTGGATTTTTTTCTTACTTTATTTCGATAATAGTCCTGTGCAGTCTGATATTTTTTCTTCATGAGAATATGAATCTTTTCGACCACGATGTACTTTAACGAAATACGTCAGTAAAATTCTGACAAGAAGCATTTGCGCGAGAACTTATTGAAGGAGTCCGCAAAAGCTTGAAATTTGAAGAATAGAAATTTCCATTGTATACTTTTATAACGCAGGGTTTTAACTTTAATTTGCAACGACGATTTTGAGAAAGATCCAGAAATTGATCGAGTCATGACGATTTTTGTGAAGAGTCAGATCGCCCTAATGCTTTTTTTAATATGTTTATCTGTTTATTTATAACAAATGATCGAAGTTATTTCTTTTGGTCGAAAATCGAACTTCTTTTTTCTGCAGCTGGGACATTTCCGTAATTTTCAAAGTTTCAAAAATTTATCCGGTCAATTGCAAATCCACGTGCTCAAAATCATCGAAGAATATGTGCGTGCATGCTCCATATGCTCTTTTCTCCATCCCAATAAGTACAATTATGAATTACAGTAGCCACGAGTGCACTGTCGAAGAGCCCCATGTACTCGAGTCTGACACGCACTCGATTCTCTCTCTCTCTCTCTCTCTCTCTCTCTCTCTCTCTCTCTCTCTCTCTCTCTCTTTCTCTCTCGCTCAAGTCCTCCAATAAAACCACAAGTCATACGCGGTCAAGAACAAACGAAACGAAAAAAAACGCCAAAATAATCGATCCTCTCGAGCTCGCTCCGTTGCACTTTTCTTACCGATAGGTAAGTTCCATTTCCGCTTGCCCGGATATACGCGTGCACCTACATGTATTTATATATATATATATATATATATATATATATATATATATCGATGTGTGCAGTATTATAAGCTGCCTACTGCTGAACGAATAAGAATGAAAAACACATAGCTCGAGTACGGTCTCGTGGATGGGAAATGGCGAAGAAAAAAAAATAATAAAATGGAAACAAGAAACGAAACGTGTGCAGGGCGATTGCTCCATTGTGGAGACTTCGCTTTTGGTGTCGAGAGGCGATATCGAAAAACGTATTATATCGCTAAACGTATGTACACTCCGCATACACAGGACAGGGCGGGCCGAGGGAAAGGAGGGGGAGACGCGGAAGGGAGGATGGAGCAATATGAGGGGCTATATCCGAAGCTCGTCGAGGCGTAAACGTCATTTTGTAAAATGGCCGTGGCATAATGTGTCATATAGGGCCCGATTTCTCGTCCCGTAAGAGCACCTAATCGATATAGGTACATGTGTGAGTGCATATATATATATATATATATATATATATATATATATATGTATATGTATATATACGTGCGTTACCGATGAAGAATGAGCAAAAGAGAGAGCAGATGGAACTCGAGTCGAATCTAACAATGTCACAAATGATACAGATGTTAAACTGCGAAAAAAGGGCCCTCGGTTGTCCTCGAACACGAGGCATTCGTTTGGGCATGGTGTACGCGGCTTCTCACATCACCGCCTCTCCCCTCCCCCCTCGACAAAACGGTCGCTTATTATTATTAGGGTCGACTAATAACGTGTAATGCGAGGAAGAGAGGGAGAGAGACACGCACAGGTCCCGTAAAATGAAACGATTTTTTTTCTTTCTTCACGGATAGACAGTATCTTCTGCCCACCCTATATGTGAATGGCTTGGAAAAATAACGAATCTTCAATTCAGTCAAGGCAATATTCTAATCTAGAAATTTGACAAAATCGTTTTCATTTTTTTGCAGTTCCTTAATGTATAGACTCTTAAGAGTATGTGAGAAGGAAATTTCGAAATTCCTGATTTTCACATAGTTATAGCAATTTGAGTACGACCGGATGGAGAGGCCACGACGGCGCGAATCGGACATTCAGAAGATTCCAAGGAAGCTGGAACTGCTCGCAAGGAAGAAAGAGCTTTGGAAAATCATCTTTTCGAAGTCGAGGAAGACACAGTTTATGAGGCAGGAATGGCCGATTAATATAACGTAAGTATAACATTCCACTATACCACTTAGATAGTTACGGTTGTCGGAAATCATATTCGAAACTTTAAACGGTTTTTTTTCTCGAAATGACTTTTTTCAACCTGGTTGACAGAAAGTCTCGAATTCCATTCAACCGATTGACTTCAAATTTGATATGGACCTTCAATATTTATCTCTCTTTTGGCCCTACCTCAGGCATTCCAAAATTATTATTATTACTATTAAAAAAGAAATTACTTTGTAAATAATAGGGCGAAAAATGAATTCTTTTTTCGGACAGTCGCTAGTAAAATGTTTTATTTTTCTTTTTGGTACTTGCCATAATGACATTCTTATTGATCAAGAAAATTGGTTTTATTTCTGTTTCAGATGAATTTCAACCACCTCAACTCTTTTTTTCCACGATAATATTCAAAAGCCCATAACTTATTCAATTTTTATTTTTTTCTGCATAAATATTTTATTTCAAGTTCTTGAAACATCAACCCTTTGTGGTCACCCTGGGTAGAACCGAACCGTCGATCAATTATTGGCGTAAATATATAATAGCCCCCGGCTTCGAATGGGACTGTATTCACCATCTTGCTTGGAGTTTGAAGTATCCTTATACCATAAAATTTACCCTCTTCACGTGTCGGAATAAATGAATTTTTTGGAACGCGCACTATGCTATTATTTTTTTTGCCCAAAGTAGCATATCTAAGGAGTATCACGTTCAAATTTTAGGTAAAAATGTGTGAAAATCCACGGAACTATGATTTTTTGAGCGAAAAAGTATCTTTTTTGCGCTTTCACCTCTTTATGATTTTTTTTTAACATGTCGCAGTTTTATTTCTTATAAATAAATTTTTCGTACATCATCTAGAAAGTTCAAAGCATGTTCCGTAATTTTTTGTACCACTTCGGACGGCTAGTTTGGTCACAATACTTTTTTGAAAATTGACTGGGTAGAATCGACCCAAGTGTGACCACCGCGATAGAATTTGGAATTGTAACCACCAAGGGTTACAATTCCAAATTCCAAAGGCCGTAAAAAACGGCTACTAAAAATACTTTTTGTTTTTTTTATCGAACCCGAAAAAACGCCCAAAGTTTAGGCCTTCAGACTAGAATACTGGCTTAATTCGCGACGCGACGCGGGCACTGGAAAAAAAAAGTGACTTGATTCAGCCAAATCATTGGCGAATGCCGACGAATTGTTTATCGAAAATATATTTTAGTATTTCATTTTAATATTTCATTAGCCACCTGTGAATAAAGCGTTTCGTCGATCCACGTAATTTTTTTTCTCTGGACTTGACATTTATTGATAAGCGATAATTTTTTTTTCTTTCTTATTAATCGTTTATCACTATCATCAATATTGTTGTTAGTTTACTGAATGTTTTTTTCTCACGAATCGCGGGGAATTGATGCGACGGGGGATGACTCTGAATTCTCCACCGTCCCCGCCTTCTCTCGCAGTAACGCACCGTGGCCAAACGCAGGAGGGTTTTGACATAGGTCCGTACGCGTACCGCGTCGGGACCAGGAGGAAAAAAAATAATCGAGTGCATCGCGATTGGGGCGATTCTCGTATCTCTCTCTCTCTCTCTCACTCTCTCTCTCTCTCTCTCTCGCCCTCTCCCACTTTAGTTTCGATGCGACGCCCCGGCATCCGAGGGGATAACGCGATTGTACGTGTCCTCGCGCGAATGTGTCGCCCATGAGGACTGTTAATGGCGAAACAAGGTAAAAAAAAAGCGAGGGTAAAAAAATGAAAGTGAGAAGCATATCGGGATTATGAAGTGGCGCGACGACGATAAATGGACGCCCGGCCATTGCGACAAGCACGTTAGCAACGGCCATTGTGTTCAGGTATGTATGATTTTTCGGTTGTCATCCGAGTGGGCCGAGAACGAGCACGGTGAGCTTCGGTAAACCGAAGAGGGAAAGAAAATCATTTTTCGTTTTTTTAAATTATTATTTATTTATTTTTATTATTTATTACTATGATTTTATTATTTATATTTATTATATTATTTATTGTTATTTAATATATCAATTTTTTTAAAATTATTTGTTCCATCGTACAGGGTGTTTCCACTTTTACTCGCCCTTTTTTTTTACATATTTATTTACATTTATTATTTACTAGCTTCTACTCGCGACTTCGTCTGCGTGGATCTCGCCATTTGTTTTAAACTACCCCTCAATGGATTATTTTTTTTGAAACGCTGCCATACGTCATTCAGAATTTAGTAAAATTTGTGATATTATATTAGATTCTATTCGATTTTGATTATATTTTAATCGTTCGTATTCTATGAGAATTAAAATTTCGTCATTAGAATTTTTTAAATATTATAATTAGAAAAATATTAGACGTCAGATTTTATCAAATTTAAATTATATTTTATTCGTTGTATTCTATAAGAGATTGAATTTGATAATTACATTAGATTTGACACGAATGTTGTAATTAGAAAAATATTAGATATATTTATATTAGACTTGATATTATTATATATTATCATCTATTTTAATTAGATCTGATTTGTTTGTATCCTATAACAAGAATTATATAAGACTCATAATTTCATAATTGAATTAGATTCGAGTCGAATATTAGAATTAGAAAAATATTAGATGTATTTTTCATAGCCTATGTGTTATTCGAAGTAACTCTCTACATGTGTGCCAAATTTCATCAAAATCGGTTCAGCCGTTTAGGCTTGATAGTGGAAGAAAAACACAGACAGACAAACAGAGAGTCAGATTTATAATATTGTTATAGTTAGGATGTCCTAAGTGTCACGGTAATTGAGATATGCGATTTTATCGTTTTTTTTCAATTACCCAAAATTTCACCTTTAAATTGTCATACTCAAATCAACTAACAGGTATTTTGAACTTAGCTTTGTTTGAAAAAGTTCTCTAGTTTGTACCCTTTCCAACGGTACGCTACATGTCATAAAAATCATTCATTATGTGGTAAAAATAAGAGTTACTAGTTCGTCAGGGTCAGGGTTAAGAAAAGACTTTTTTATGTTTCCGATGTTTTATTCAACTTGAGTTGTAAATTTGGCTCAAATTAACCTCCTTTACTCCGTATTCATGCAACAAAAGTTATTTCGTTCTATTACAACCACAAACGAAAAAGTTATGACCATTTAAGGACGAAAATTCGGGTAATTAAAAAAAAGAACTAAAAAAAATCCTATCTCAATTACCGTGATACTTAGGACATAGGGTCTAAATATGAAAAAAACTAGCAAATGACCTCATCCCTCAAAAAATTGTGTCGGTCCATGTGTCAAACACCCTTTATATGTATATATGTATCTTTTGACATTTCCAGAGCTGTGTTACGAAAGTGCAGACAGAATATATTGAAAAAAATGGATAGGGCCCACTAGAGAGGACGAGACGGGAGAGGGGGAGAGAGAACGGTATGAGAGACGACATACCAGAATGGAAAATATCGAGAACTCTGTGAGACGAGGAGCTTGGGAGCATCGAGCCGTATCATCCCGAATATACAAGCAATATGGATTATTACGCGATTCATTTGTAACTTGCTCCCTTCCGACAAGGTGTATCCTGTAGGAGACAAGCCACGAGGAAGGAGAGTTTCGAGGGCGACGAGTGACGAGAGTCTATAGGGAGAAGCGATATATTTCTTACCCTCCCCCACTTTTCATCGGCTTTCGTAGTACCACAATTCTCTCTCGTTCCTCGCACCCTCTACCTCCTCTCTCTCTCTCTCTCTCTCTCTCTCGCTCTCTCTCACTCACTCTCTCAGGACGGATTCTGAACTCGATTCCGCAGAAGCCAGAGCGGCACAATCCTCTTTGCCAACAAACGCTCGAACGATTTCAACGTTCCTCGCTCCAAATCTCCTTACGTGGAGCGACTCAATCAAATTCCGTCGGCATTTGCCCGGAGAAGAGACCGAGCGCTTCACGTCCACGTCCAATTCGCCCGTTTCTCGCTGTACGCGCGGACTTCTCTCTATTTTATTTATTTTTTTCTCTTTTCGACATCGCTCGCTTCCTGTCCACTTTAGTCTGGCTCCTTTGCTCTCGTTTTTTTTTCCGCTGGCATTCGTTCTACCCCTTAAGATTTTCAGAAGATTCACAACACGAATCTAGCGGGGTCTTCAAGATCGTCGCTCCTGTGCGGGGTACTCCTGTGGAAGTTAAATACAAAACGCGAAGTGTAGAGAGAGGAAGTGAGAGAGAGAGAGGGGGGGGGGAGAAGGGAAGGAGAGATCGAATCCTGCAACGCAATCCAGGATTGTTTGTTCCATCTACACTTTGTGCATACCCCCACGGCTTTATGTCCAGAAGGAAAAAGTATTTTCTCCTCGATCGCATTAAGGTCGTAGTCTCGCCAAGGCGTTTTTCTATAGATTTTTTTATTCATTTTGGAGACCCATTTAGGACACTATTAAATGATTACCTGTAAAATGTCAAAAGTATTCACCGTTCCGTTTTCGAGGTATTGGCAATCAAAGATTTCACGGTTTTAAACGTGTTCTTATGAGGAGCAGTGGAAAATTTCACATTTCACGCAATAAATTCAAAACTTTTCTACACATTTTTTTTTTAATTCTCAAAAAAAAGTAGTCGGAATTAGTAGCCGGAATGGATAGTCTGATACAAAAGTGAGGGCTACGTAAACATCATATTAGGGGTTTTTATCATTACTTTACAAGTTTTTACATCCCGATAAGATGTACAACCTACATTATAAGGATTTTTCGCAATATTTCGAAGCTTTCATCGATTGAGCGGAGAATAACCTTTTCGACGTGACTGTGGCGAGACTACTACCTTAAAGGGTCTGCATAAGCTTGTTTTTTTTAAATCCGATTTTTTCATTGTATAGTTTTGAAGTCTATGCGGCAATGCCGCACTAGTGTGGCAGACTATCATTTGAGCCTATGCAATGTCACAAACCGGATGATCGCATCAGTCATAAACGCAGCGGCGTAAACGCATAGTGTGGCCTCGGCCTTACCTTTTGCGTTTTATGAAACGGTGTCGTATCTCAAAATCTATTGGTCCGATTCACTTCAAATTCCGAGAGAGCATAGTTTGTAACATTTTCTATCGCATGACCACATGATTTGCTTTACATGCCTATCCATTTGTTAATAACAAATTATTAAAGCTGTTTTTTTTATCGAAAATAGAAGTATTTTTCCTAAAGCTCGGCATTTTTGTAATTTACGAACTCCCAATAAAAGTATCCCATTATACGCCTTTTTTTTCAATCGCTATAGCTCCGTTATTTGATCGAAAATTGACTCTTATCATTCTTCAAAAAGAGTTCCTTCTGGCTGAAATATCAATGTCGTACGTTCAAAATTTGGTGCTTCGAATATCGTAGTAACCCTAAAAAAAAAAGCTTCAATCTTGACAAGACCATGTACCAATTGTGTGTAAAATCCCAATCTCGTCATTCCAATACTGTCATCGAGAAAAAAAAAATATCCATTATCTTGTTTTTTATTTTGGATCCCGAGCTTATGCGGCCAGTTAACGAATGAACTTTGCGCAAGGTTCAAAAGTGTTTGCGCGACGATAACGCGAGCCCGCCAAATAATATATAAGGAAGTAAAGGGTTAGTGTTGTGTTCGTGACAACCGCCACCTCGGTATTATCTCGGTGGGCGCGGACGGGCAGGTTCAGGGGGACGGGGGAGGATTCCGCAACGACGAGCTCTCGCGAGCGCGCTATTACTTCCGGCCTCTTGAGTCGCGATGTACTTTTGCAAGTTTCGTCGTCGTCGTCCTTCTCCTCTTCCTCCTTGTTCTTCTCCTCCTCCTTTGCCTTCTCTTCTTGCCCCTCCACTGTCTTCTCCGCATTTTCCTCCCGATACGCCAATCTTCTCCGTTAGCGAACTATAACCTGTGAAATGCGTGGTATCCGTAGAAATAGGCGACTCTTCACCACCGGAAGTGCTGCACGCAGTGAGTGCGAGACGCCACCGTCAGAGGGAGCCCGGTCGTGGAATGAGGTGCGTCACCTCCCTCGCGCCAAAATACCTATACTCGCGAGAACAGGAAGGAGGGAAGGGGGAGATCTTTCTTAAACCCCTTTCCAAACCAACACGTACAGCTGACTTGGCTTGCTTGACTGCGTGCCGTCGAGCTTTGCGGTTAAGCTCCGTTTACGCCGCAAAGTTTCCCTTCCGATTAGCTCCGTGCGCTGGCGAACCGTCAACGTGCTCTCAGTGTTTACCCTCTCTTCTTCTCTCTCTCTCTCTCTTCCTCTTTAACTTTTATTTTGTATTTTCTTAGTGTTTATATTTCTTATTATATAGAATCATCGCATTTCCTTTGGATTATTATTTTTTATAGTTATTTTTTATTGTATAAGGTCTTTTATTTCCTTTGGATTATTTTTTCTCATTTCGCATTTTCGCTTTTTTTGTTGATTGTTTTTGTATAGTTATTTTTATTTCTTCTATTTTGTATTTAGTTTTAGTTTATAAGTTTCGTATTATATAGAATCTTTTATTTACATTGTATTATTTTGAATTATTATTCTTATTTCTTATTGTATAGAATCCTTCTATTGCTTCTGCATCGTCTGCTGTACTATTTTCTGTTCTTCTGCTCAATCAAATTTGCCTGATAGATTTCTTGGGCATAATAAAATTTATTAATCAATCAATCGCTCTCTAAATATATATGTATTGTACATATATATTGCTATATATAGAGATCGGACATTTTCAACCCGTTGCATCTATGTAATGTCAACAATCAGCATATTTAGTTGTATTTACAATTGCCCTTGAAATTATCTTTATATAAATATTCTCACGTCAATCTAAAGGCGATTCAGAAAACATTAGGGCTTACATCATGTTGAGTATGTAGACAATGTGCTACAGGAAGGAGGATGGTCCACAAGAGGCCTCTCTCTCGCTCTATATATTTAGCTTTTGCCCGCTACTTCGTTTGCGCGACCTTTAGGATTTGATCCAGAGAGGAGATAAACAAGGAGAGAAAAAAAGTAACAAATAAAGAAAGAAGGTAGTGTCATATTTTTCAGGTGGTAGACTGATTGACTGAGGGTTAGTTCTTTACGAAGTAGCAGTATAAAAGTGTCAACCCTCAACCACAGAATCATACAATGACATTGTTGTCTACAGAACTATAGGGCCTTGCAATAAAGTTCCGTAGACAATATTGTATGATTTATCGTCATCGGGAAACACATTCAAGTTTTAGGCAAGCGATAATTTCGAACAGCCCACATATTGACCATGCGAGAAGCTAATCCTTTTTTAGTGCACTTTTGCCCCCTTTGAGGAACATATCTTCCGAATTTCATTGAGATAAAAGTAGACAATTCGATTTTCCCATGCAAACTCCAATGACCCGTTGCACCCCTAATGAGGGGTTATTTATTAAAATCTTCAAATATGCGTTTTATTGTTTCTTTCGGAGAACATTTGTACCAAGCTTCAAGTTGATACATGCAAGGAATACAATTTTCCATACAAACTTTTACAACCAATTTTACCCCCTTAAAAGTTGATTTTCGAAAATCCTTTCTTAATCCACTTCTACACTTTCTAAGGAACACATCTTCCAAATATCACGTTTTTATCTTCTGCGGTTTTAGGCTGTGCGTTGTCTATATGTCAGTCAGTCTCGGAACTGTTATATACATATAAATAAGGGTGGTCCAAAAAAAAAATCGGACCCCCTCGCGAAAGGAGGGGGTCGTAGCTTAAAATTAAAAAGCTGCGCAAGCGACTTTTATTTTATTTTTTGCAATTAATATTTCATCTATGTCCTCATCTATTTTATCAAGATTAGCTGAGCTTTTTTGGACAATATCTGCTACAAATTTGCATCATCTAAAAAAAACCGTACTGTTAAAATATTTGTCATTGATACCCGATAAATAAATGTCGTCTAATGCTCCGTTTCGATAATGGTCGTATATTAAAAAATGTTGTTAAATTTTGTTTTTTAATCCTCAATGTTCGTTTTTTTCTGTTTTTTTTTTTAAATTACAAATCGAATTAGATTTGTTGCATACATTTTTTATGAAATTTTCATCACATTTCTTTATTGTTTTAATGCATTTTTTACATTCGGAGATTTTCTTTTTACCTTTCGAGGTACAGAACTCTCGCCCCCCCTCCTTCCCAGAAAGAACCGTAAGAACACGCTCGAAACTTTAAAATACCGAACTGCAGCCCGCAAAGATCTGCGCGATCCTCATGACCGAACTCCTGTCAAATATCGCGTGAATATATTTTTCGCACGGATGAGTCACAATTTCCCCTCGATCGATGTATGTATATATATATATATATATATATATATATATGTATAGCAATTTTCGCCAGTGAATTCTGGAATTGCTTCTCGTCGCGTTATACACTATATTTACCGGATTAAATGAGCGAGTGAGCGAGCGCGTGAATTAAGGGGGGTGCGTCCGGGAGATTCGGCATCGAAGCGGATGCGGAAGAAGCGCGCAGAGAGGTTTCGCAGAGGAGGTGCGAGAGCGCGCTAATATCTCGTGCAAACTCTGGGCAGGGTGGCCCCGTGCACGGTTGGTTAAGCCGGGCAAACATTGACTGACGGTACCCATCTTCCGCAAGCTTTCCTCGTCAGTTGAGGCACGCTGCTACTTTCGCGGTGTGTTGCATCCACACCGGTGGCTATACTAATTCGCGATGTACTCGTGTTTTGTACTTCGACCAATCTTCGTATCCAAACGATACGTCTATACGAATTTCTGTAGAGATCGATATATATACAAGGTGAGGCACACAAAGTGTTACAGAGCAATAGCACTCAAACTATTGATCATATCCAAAAATGTTTCAGACAAAAGTTTCAGTGTTCGAGAAGGCCGTCATACTGGACCACCCTATTTTTTTATCGGTGGAGGCGCTGAAGCTACGTCAAGGTCAACTCCACTTTTTTAAATGGAAGCATGTATTTTTTTTTCGATGACATTATTACTGATTTTAAGACGAATTCAGCGACTTACAACACAAGGTCATTGTAGTCACGCAAAGTATGAAAATAGTCGAAAAATCGAAAAATATCGGAATAATCACTTTCAAAGGATCCACTAACCTTGTTTTGGGTCTACCTACAGAAGATTCTCGAAGTGATGACCCTTTGAAAGTGATTATTCCGATATTTTTCGATTTTTCGACTATTTTTATACTTTGCGTGATTAGAATGACCTTGTGTTGTAGGTCGCTGAATTTGTCTTAAAATCGGTAATAATGTCATCGAAAAAAAAAATACATGGTTCCATTTTAAAAAGTGGAGTTGACCTTGACGTATCTTCAGCGCCTCCTCCGATAAAAAAAATAGGGTGGTCCAGTATGACGGCCTTCTCGAACACTGAAACTTTTGTCTGAAACATTTTTGGATATGATCAATAGCTTGAGTGCTATTGCTCTGTAACACTTTATGTGCCTCACCCTGTATATGTCGTAATTTGATAAATTTAGGAAAACGTTTTTTATGTACCTATTACCGATTTTTTCACGATTCGTATTGAACACAAGTAGCCGATATTAACGTGTAAGACGTTCGCACGACCTGTTCGCAGAACAGGATCCAGGTATGCACACGGAGTTTCATGCATGTATAATGAATTGATGTGTGTATGTATTCGTTTCTATGACAAGGTTCGCGATCGAAAAAAAAAATCCATCGGTTCGTCTGGCCACGAAGACTTGTCATGCCGGACACGCATCCAACCGAACGTCAATAATTGGGTCGGCTATTATATGCGTAGCTTGCACAATGCCTTTTGCTGCGTGCGCGCGTGTGTATTGTACACACCTTGACGATTATAAAATCAAGGTATCGAAGTATTATCTAACGATCGGGGCATTCCTATATTGCATTGCATCAGTAATTTATCAAAAGATAATAACAGATGAATAAACTTTTGTAAGTATATATAATTTATGCAATATGGAGTCGATTCGCTTGACACATGAATCCATTAAATAATCATAAAAATAATAAAAATTAGATGAAAGAAAAAGAGTTATGAAAATCGGAGCACCGATAAAAATGGATTGAGAGAGAATGAGAGAGACAGAGAGAGGGAGAGAAAAGAAAAGAGAGTGTGTTTCAGTGAGTAAATTTAATCCGTGAATAGAACTAGGGTTATCGGGATTATTCCCCAAAGGATCGCGATCGCGGACGCGTAAAGGAAAAACGATGTATATAGGCGCGCGATCATATATTTTGCTGTTGATGATCGGGTTGTGGTTCCGTATGAGATAAGTCGACAGGGCCCTCTGGCAATAACGCGGAGAGCCCGCGCGAAAAAAAAAACTACGCCAGTATAGATCCTATAGAGTTGTAACAACGCAGGAGCTTTTTTCCCCCTTCATAGACGATTAATCCAGTTTACATGCAGACGTTGGCTAGTCCGTAGAGAAAAAGAGAGTGCACCCAAGGGGCTATACATGTATATACGTTGGCGTACGCGTATACGGTACGTAGTCCTCACAGGGGGTCTCGCCTTCGTAAGCTGAGAATCCGCACAACCGTCCCCGCCCGCTTAAATATATTCAATTACGGGGATACACGAACCTGCACCGAGACTCGCGCCTGCGGTATTTTACCACCACTCTATGTATATGTTATACAACATTGGTCAAAAGTATTATAGGCACTTCATTCTTCTGTCAATTACAAAAGAATTGATGCTTTCATTGTGGGGGTGTGCATAGACTTTGGAATTTAAAAAAAAAAGGATTTTCTATTACATAGTTTTACAGCCATGGGTGTTGAGTTTCATTTGAAAAAAAAAAAATTGTAAAAATTCACAAAAATTGATCGAGTTATGACGATTTTCGTGAAGCTGCGATTCACCTTTTTTTTTCTTTTGCGTTTTTATCGAAAGTATGTTTTACAAAACGGTACAAGTCGTATTTCAAAATCTATTGGTCCGATTCATTTGAAATTCAAACAGAGCATAGTTTATAACATTTTGTATCGTATGGTCGATGATTTTTTGGTAACTACCCATTTGTTAATAAGAAATCACTAAAGTTGTTTTTTTTGTAGAAAATTGGACTTTTTTTCGACAGCTTTCCATTTTCGTAATTTCCAAAATTACGAAAAACTATCTAGTCAAACGACATTTTTGTTATCGTACAAAAGTACATATTTTCGATTGTCACTTTAGACCACTCTAGTTGCCAGAACCACCTACGTCAATTAGGCATGCGAAAACGGCAGCACTTTGTTTAACCCTTCGGTGGTCCGACATCCAAATTCAATCGCGGTGGTCACACTTGGGTCGATTCTACCCAGCCAGTTTTCAAAAAAGTATTGTGACCAAACTATCCGTCCGAAGTGGTTCAAAAAATTACGGAACATGCTTTTAACTTTCTAGATGATGTACGAAAAATTTATTTATAAGAAATAAAATGGCGACATGTTAAAAAAAATTCATAAACAGGTGAAAACGCAAAAACAGACACTTTTTCGCTTAAAAATTCACGGAATTTTGGACGTGATGCTCCTTGGATATGCTACTAAAATTTGGATGTGATGCTCCTTGGATATGCTACTTTTGGGGAAAAATAGTAGCATAGTGCGCGTTCCAAAAAGGGTATTTATTCCGACATGTGAAGAGGGTACATTTTTGTGGCATGAGGATACTTCAAACTCCAGGTAAGATGGTGAATACAGTCCTATTCGAAGCCGGGAACTATTACATATTAACGCCAAAAATTGATTGACTGGTCGATTCTACCCAGGGTAACCACGAAGGGTTAAATAATAATTCCATTGTGTATCAATATTTTTCAGCAAAAAAACACAAACTTGAAAGTACTATAAAATTGTGTCCAAAATCCCGGCTTCGTCATCCTCTCATTAGGAATATATATCAATACTCTTATTAGGAAAGAATATTGAAAATCGACCTGTGTTTTCAGAAAAGAATTGAGCTTTGAGTGCAGGCACTGCGTAAAATGTATACAGTGGGAGAAATTGGGAGACGATGAAATAAAACCGGCGATTCGCCGTCTTCTTTTTTTCATTGTTATACAAAAAAATGATCCTGAAGGGGGGGAAAGGGATGGTAGGACGAAGATGACGGCGTGCGATGATTACTAGTGTGTGGCGGGGGTTCAAAGTCTCCAAGTTTTTTTTAACTCGGGCTCATGACCCACGAAGTTGGTGACTGGGAGAGAGAGCGAAAAAGAGAGAGAGACAGAGAGAGAGAGAGAGAGAGAGAGAGAGAGAGAGAGAAAGAGAGATACCGAGGGAGAGAGTTAAGCCGGGCGAGTGGGGCAGGCTGCAGACACAGAGGAGCACTGCAGGAGCAGTAGCAGGCAGCAATGGATCCAATACGTAAACGTCAGGGAAGGTATTGGTACGAATATTATATATATATATATATATATATATATATATATATATATGAAGCATAGTAAAAGCGAAAGCAGAAGGGAGACAGGCATCTCGCCCTTCTTTTGTCCCTGGGCTCTGCCCGATATTGAAATGGAGTCGTTTGAGTGTGAATAATTTGCTTTGCCGGCGAGCCGGAGCAACCCCCTGGCCCCCGCCGCTAACCCACCCCATCTCGCCTCTTGGTTCTGTTCGCTCTTCTATCCTGCTCTTATACCATCGTGTTTCTGGCGGTCTCTTCGACAGCCTTGACGTGAACCCACAGCCAGAGGTTCGCGACTCTTTCTCCCCGTCGAACTGGTAGCTTCGAATAAAAAGCCAAAAAGAGATGACTTCACGGTCATTTTACTTCGTTGGAAAAAACGTACAGCATTCTCGGGATACTAGCGATAGAAGCGTAGCCATTTGTTTCCGCACTCAACTTTAGGTAAACCTTAATGATTTCAAAATCATCTTTGGATTTAAACGTGAGAATCTTTATTTCAAAGTAGTAAATCGTTTAAAAAAGTATATCTTAAAAATTGATTTAAATCACGTCACTGAAAATCCATTGTAATTATCGTTTAGTATTGATTCTACAATGACATAATATCACCACACACAGACACACTCACGAAACGTGGCAAGAACTCTCAAGCGGCGTTCATCGAGGCACACTGTAAAATCCAATTGGATCCCAGTAAGATGTGGGTATATCTTAGGACTCGCCGACAAATTTGTGCACGGGATCACGAAAAGATAATTTTTTTTTTTGGTCATTCAACAAATTTCGGTTGAGAATTTTGAATAAAAAATTCTCAAACGACGTCAATGGAGTTTCATTCATTCATTCATTTTCACTTTTATCTTTCTGATAATAATCACGCACAATCACCGAAGGATACTTTAATACTGGATTACAATCATTGAGAAGATTGTGAATCATGATAAGTGTGTGTGATGTGGTAAATGTGTTCATATTGATAAACACTGTGATGTAAACACTGCCATTCAGAAATTTGTAGTAGATTTGAATCTCCAACTTGATATTACGTGAAGAAAATTTTAAAGTAATAAAGTGAAATTACTCGTTAGCTATTAACTCTAGGGCTAATAAAGGTCTATACTTTTTTACTCAGAATTCGATACTCTATCTTATTAGGCTATAAAAAATATAGCATTCCATTTGAAAAAATAAATTTGACCGTCAAATCTTCGAAGCGCCTCCACCTATAAAAAAAATAAATGCACCACATAGTGTAGCCTTATAAACCATGTAACTGTTGTATAAAACATTTTTTTGTGCAACGCATATTTTGGTCGTAAAAGAGGTGCACACGTTGCGTGGTCCACCCTGTATATGTATATGTATGTGTATGTTGTATAAATTTATATATAGATTTCTAAATATATATGGATATATTTTTGTAGATTCATGTGATCTTTGATAGTATCAAAATAGTATCAAATTCTTCGGCCTGAATCAGGAGCGCCTCGCTCCTATCATACCGATACAGGACGCTGCTCGCATTGAGACTACGGGCGGTCAATTTATTAGCACGGGTCCTCGGCCCAACAAAGATTTTTTTTTAACCCCGCTACGCCTTCACGTTAGCACCGATGTGACTCTTCTCGGCATATCATGATTTGAATTCGAAATTTTTCGCTTACGCGTAGGTGGACGGATGTCTATTGTACGTTACTTATATATATATATATATATATATATATATTTGTGGGGAGAAAACCCACACGATCATAGGATACTCGATAGAAGATTTAGTATTCGGTGATTGTGACGCGTGACTCCGTCCAGCTAAAACGTACGTGGCTATGACGCTGCGAGTTCGAAATAACAAATCCCTGACGTTCGCCCGATGTAGGGTACGCGAGATTTATACGTTTCGATGCGGTAATCGTACGTGCATCCCATTCAAACGTGAGGCTGATTCGAGAGAGGTCATCAAGCAACGTGCACCGCGCTAATTGAGCGCCACAATTGTATTTTTGTACGCCCGATTTTTGACAGCGGAGGGCATTTAAATTTGAAAAGAGCAGTGTTGGGCCCAGGGAAGAAAATGAAAAAGAACATGTATTAGGAAAAATATCGTTTTGCGGAATCATTCTTGTCTCTAAATGAAAGCTGTTTGGGTTTATTCGGGTATATTTTTCATCGTTAGATATTTCGTGCTCGCGCTAAATATAAAATTAAAGCAAGCGGTAATAATATGATGATCGAGCACATTTTTTCATTGGGTCAGCCGAAAATGTCGGCAGTTCTGTCCAAAAGGGGTTTGGACAACGCAATCTGGATAGCACTCACTCTGTACATTATTTCTGATACACGAGAGAGAGAGAGAGAGAGAGAGAGAGAGAGAGAGAGAGAGAGAGAGAGAGAGAGAGAGAGAGAGAGAGAGAGAGAGAGAGAGAATGAATATTCATTTCAAAATATTATTTCTGACCAAAATAAAGAGCAGTAAAAAAAAATACTGTTTTCATCATCATTTGAGAGAAAAAACAACGAGCAGTTTTCCTCCATTTAAAAATTTCAATTGCCATTGACAAAGACAAAGATTAGATTACGTTGATTTTTTTTATTCGCGTCCATTCGACCACACGTCTTTTTACGCTCGAGCGGCATTTATATTCTTGGTCGTCTCGAAAGTTGGTTTGAGGGATCGAGGGATTTCGCATATAAGTAACGTGATGGCTGTAAAACGCGGATTTGAGGGTCGTCCGATGGATGCCCGTCGAGGCGCGGGCGCGCGCGCGTGCGATGAGCCAACGGAGAAGTCAATCGCGACTTCGCCTTTTACTCTTCATTGTTTTAAGAGGGTCAATGTCACCGTCGCCAGGATGAGACATGGGAGAGAGAGAGAGAGGGGGGGGAAGGGTTCGTTACACGAATTCAGGACGTGCCGAAATACATGGAGGTGGCGTCCGTCCACTGCTGATCGTAAGCGAGTGTTGCCCGACGAACTGTCGTATATAAAGAAGTGCTCTTCAACAGTGTAGCACCAGTCACTCGACTCCTTCTCACCCAAAGAGATCACACAATCTCACGACAATCATGAAGGTACATTAGCTCGAAAAACGTCTCGAAATGCAATACTGGAACTAGCAGATCAGTTTGGCACTTTGTACAAAAAAAAAAGATAAAGAGAAATCAAATTTGAAAAACCTAACAATTCCTAGATTCACTTGGACAGTAAAAGCAAAACAAGTCAAAATATCCACAAATTAGAGAGTCTTGAAATAGCCATTTCGCCGAATGACCGTGCACCATTTTGACCAATACCGAAGTAACATCATCGCGCACCACAGAAAAAAAATTGCCGTTGCAAAAAAACAGCCAGTGCCCGATTTTCCCCCGACTTCCACTAACTTTGCACACGAAAGACAAGTAACCTTAGTTTATCGTGTTGCATTTTTTTCTCCGCGTCCAAGGTCTTCGTGGGACTCTCGATGTTCGTAGCTTTGACACTGGCGGAACCCCCGAGTTATCGCCAGTCGTACGAAGCCGACAAAGACAGCGGTTATTTCTACTTCGCACGTCATCAGCCGAAAGACGTCTCGGTGGTAAGCATCGAGGCGGCATCCTCGCCTTATGCCCCGTCGGGTTGGAAGCCTGATGGCCCGGCTTTCGATCCTGTGCAAAAGCAGCAACGCCAACAGCAGCCTGCAGCTCCTCAACAGAAGTACGGAGCACCCGCTTCAGCTCCACAAAGACAATACGGTGCACCTGCTGCAGCTCCGCAAAGACAGTACGGAGCACCTGCTGCAGCCCCGCAACAGCAATACGGCGCACCTGCTGCAGCTCCGCAACAGCAATACGGCGCACCTGCTGCAGCTCCGCAACAGCAATACGGCGCACCTGCTGCAACTCCGCAAAAACAGTACGGAGCACCGGCTTCAGCTCCCCAACAGCAATACGGAGCCCCGGCTTCAGCTCCCCAACAGCAATACGGCGCTCCGATAGCAGCACCGCAACAGCAGTACGGAGCTCCAGCTGCAGCTTCCCAACAACAGTACGGAGCACCGGCTGCAACTCCGGAACAGCAGTATGGAGGACCCGAGGAATCAGCCCAGGAAGACACCCAAGCAACATTCGCACAGCAACAAAGATATCGGGCGCAGACTACCTTCCAGAGACAATACGCGGCACCAGCATTTCCGCAACAACAGTACGGCGCACCAGCCGCCCAGGATTCAACCACCACTGAAGAAGCAACGTCAACGGAATACGACGAATCAACAACACTTCGGGGAGACACCGAATCACAGGTACATTAATGCTTACCGTTGGTCCTAAGTGTCATCAAAGTCTACTATATAAAAGTCTAATTGTTTGAAGGGAAACTTGGATTGCAGATACACCAGAGATTGGAATCAAAAAGAACTAGCCTTCTGTATATTGTCTACTATATGAAAGTTTAATTCTTGGAAGGGAAACTTGCATTGTGGACACAGTAGAGATTGGAATGAAAAAGCACTAGAGATTAGGAGACAACCTACAATTGTCTTTCAAACTTTGACGCTTTTGGATTCCAATCTCTAGTGTTTTGAATTCAAGATTCATTTTTATTGGATTTATCAGCTTGAGGTATTCTTTTCGAGGAGGGCCGTGTTTTGTGGCGCGTAGCCAGGGCCTGTTTGAATCACTAGTAGATTAGAGTGGCGCTCAATACCAATAACATACAATCAATTATTATATCCAGCGATGAACTGGAATGAAAAATTTTGCATCCAATTTGTAGTTTCAGACATTTTAACATGTTCTCTGAGATGTCGCGGTTACCAAAATTCTTCTGCTACTCACATTTCTCTAAGTTTTATCATTGATGTTTTCTTTAAACATTCGGTGACCTCCTGTTTTTACTCCCGTTACGGAATCTTCAGAATTATTTACATATTTAGAGCAGTTCACATAAGACATCTAGAGTTATTTAATATATAAATCATCAGATAGAAATGTGGACAACATGTCATCTCCATGAAGTGCTGCATAAATGAGGCGATTTGTAGAGCCGTGAGTTTTTGTTAAAAGTTCGGTAACTTGGCTTGAAATTTCACCAGTATACTGTGATGTGTTATTACTTAATTCTCGACGAAAATCAGTTAATTGTTAAATATTCGGGTTTGTGAAGGGAATAACCTCAAAGTACCGGGTTGACTTCCAATCTCTAGTGCTTTTTAGCATGTATTTTTCTTGCCTGATGCGTAATCAGCCTGAAACGGAATCGAATTGCATGTTTCATGCAAATCGTATTCTCATTTTCATTAGGATCGAAGCACAGTTTTGATCTCAAATTTTTCAGTTTGACTGCCAAGCAGTTGGTGTTGGATAAAACAATCATGCGATAATTGTTGAATCAGATATTCCGTTGATGTTCAATATTTCAATGCCAATTGATGAAAGCTCATTCGCAGAGAATTGGCAATTATGTCGATAGCGCTCTTTTCTGGAGCTTTCTGTCCCTGTCTCTCGCACTTTGTCCGTTTCAATCTTTCTTCGTATCTCCTCCTCTTTCTAGTCCATTCTTCTTCGCTGTACATTGTGCACCCGTTACACGCCACTACGATCCTTGGAATTTAAGTAGCCGTGTCAATTCTTCTCTTCACGTTCCATGCCTCGCTCATTTCGTATTCCGCGACGTTCTTCACTTTCGATCACGGTAGCGGGGAATCGACAAAGCGGCGCGTGTCCCGTGGCTATATCACCTGGCATGGGCACGATCGTCGAATTCGTCGTGGCCCCGAGACGCCGTTTGTTTCTCCACATATAACTGGGCTATTTCACCCAAAGCACGAGGACATTATTCAAACCTCGGAAAACTTACTGACGATTAATCTTCGTGAATTAATCTCGTTAACACTTTAGATAGCCGCAAAGCCTGCAAAGCGTTTTTCAGGGTTTGCTCTTCAGAATTTTGTTGCCTTTTTTTTTTGTCCAAACTAGTTCGCCGGATGAGCAAACAAATTGACGAATGCGTGAACAAATGTCGAGGTTTTAGTTTTGTTTTTTCTTGCTGGTTTCAAGGCTGAATCGGTCGATTCCGTGAACGAGTTGGACGACATTGGCGAGGTCGACGCCGAGCAAAGAGAGAGCGGCGAATATTTCGTGGCACTTCCCGACGGTCGTCTCCAGCGCGTTCGTTCGATGAGCCAAAAGGACCTCGCTACGATGAAGTACGTCGCTCGGGTGACCGCCGAAAACGTCACGCCACTTCGCGGTCCCATCTACGCTTATTCACCGCTGCAAAAACTTGAATTCGCACCGGCTATCCTTCAGCCTACGATTCCCGCCGATTCCTACGCTGGACCGCAAAAGTTGACACTTACCCAACAGCCACAGCGTCAACCTTTGGCAGCCGTTGCACCGATCGCTACTTCCGCCTACAATGCCAACTACCAACTGTCCTCCAATGATCAGAGGTTCTTCATCACGATCTAAACAAGTACCCCAAAATTTGTGCAACTTACGGCTCATATATGTATACCCTGTTAACGAATCATTGTTCTCTTGTAAATAACGAAAATCCTAAAAAGTGTATACCTGTCGCCTCTCTGTACAGAGTCGTAGAGATCAAAGAATAAAAGATAGAAACAACAAACATTTGAACGTGAAAATAAGGTGGTTTATGCGTCTCCCTCCTCTTCGAATGATTTCGTATCAACTGGAATTGCTTTTCGCATCATTCACACAAGAATAAATGAGAACGAAACCCAATTAAAATTACCATTGAAAAAGGCAGCTACAGCTGAAATTGACAATATCCATTCGATTGCTGAGGGCCATGTCACAAAAAGACATGATCACTTTCAGCTCTAGCTAAAATTGATAATATCCATTCGATTGCTGAGGCACATGTCACAAAAAGACATTATCACTTTCAGCTGCAGCTAAAATTGATTACATCCATTTGAGTGCTGAGGCCCATGTCACAAAAAGACATGATCACTTTTAGCTCCACCTTAAATTGATAACATCCATTCTATTGCTGAGGCCCATGTCACAAAAAGACACGATCACTTTCATCTGAATCTTAAATTGATAATATCCATTCGATTGCTGAAGCACCTGTAACAAAAAGAAATTATCCTTTCAGCTGCAGCTTGAACTGATAATGTCCATTCGATTGCTGAAGCACCTGTTACACAAAGAAATTATCCTTTCAGCTGCAGCTTAAACTTACAATGTCCAATCGATTGCTGAAGCACCTGTTACAAAAAGACGCGATCACTTTCATCTGGAGCTGAAATTGACAATATCCATCTGATTGTTGAGATAAATGCCATGAAAAGACATAATCACTTTCAGCTGCAGGTGAAATTGATAATACCCATTTCATTGCTGATGCACAATTCACAAGAAGATATCGATCAGGATCTCTCCTAGGCTAATCTCAATGAACATTCCTACGAATGATTCTCATAGATCATAAAATCTCCTCAGCTCTATTATCCTCCTGAAGGATGAAGAAAACGAATAAGAGATCGCATTCCATCCGTTGAATTTCTTCCAATAAGTACGAGAACACGATAATACAGAAAGGTGTGCAAGGAGCTCGGGGGTGGAGTTTGGAAACTCCGGGCACGCGTGTGCGGGTTCAGTTGAGTACTGGTATTATTGAAAAGCCAATGACGTGGACGTCAACACACACGGAGCTTGGAGCACAGGGATTCCCGTATGGACGAGATGGTTTTGCGCGTTCCCCGTCGGCACGCAGCACACTCCGCCTAGCCGCAAAATTCCAGAAATTTAATATCGCTCTCACCACCGGGTGCGAGAGCTAGCACACGACCGCACCGGCGTCTCATAAGTTCACTCTTGCACGAGGCGAGAGAAAGAGAGCGAATCAGCCGAACACAGAGAGAGAAAGAGAGAGAGGTAGATCGATAGAGGATGACGGAGATAGATAGATAGAGGGAGCTAAACATCGAAGGGCAAGAGAAAAAGAAAATTGATCGAATCTTCGTCGTTATGGATGCTGTTGGTCCGCAAAATCCAGGCCGCACGCCCCATGACGTTCCATCAAACTCTTCGACTTTGAACCAATCTCTGCGTGCCTATTTTACCCGGAGTTTAAGTACAAATTTTTTTCTCACCCTCCTCCTTCGCCTCACCGTTTTCATCAGCTTCCTGCTGCCCGCCCCCGCTGCCGTTACGATGGCAACATACCATCGCGGGGGAGAGAAGCTCGTGAAAAAAAAGGAGAACAAGAAATGTGGAGCGTTTCGGAATTTTTTTTGAAGACTGCACAGTCTTGGCTCAACGAATTTTACAATTCTTCCCGTTTTCTTTGCCCTTCTCGCGCCGACTATTCTTCGAGCTATGCACAGAAATAATGGATTCGTGAACAGTCGAAGCATATTCGCGGCTCTCCGTCGAGAACTTCCGGAACTTTTGTTGCAACCAATCAGCGTCGAGAATCGAGCACCAATTAGTTGGAGCTCTCTTTGGTTGGTGGCGTCAAGACGGATATAAGTCGAAGGCGTCTATATATATATATATATATATATATATCTATACATGAAAGGTCTGAACCAATGAGTTTGAAGGGATTAGGCATTTTGGTGGTCAAACATCGACCAGGCCGGAGAATTTGCTCCTGGCAGACGAAAACTCATTTACCGTTTGCATAGATAGGAAAAGGTGATTTTGAAGACATTCGACTTCGAGAATCGTCCTCATTGTTTCCATACTCAATATTATGTAAACATCAATGGCTTTAAAATCGCCTGTAGATAAATGTCAGCCCATTTACATGAAGACCATTTCATGGATCATGGTGTGCTCAAAATCAACGATCCGCTTACATATTTTAAGAACCGCCCACAGCCTGATGTCTTGTTAACAGGTTGGAAACATCCTATCCTCATATATGACATACTAGTTTCCACCTGCAGCTTCATCCGCGTAGAATTCGGCCCATAGAAACTTCATTAACAGTTGCACCCCATATTAGGATCTGCTTTAAGGTACATTGAGGACACATTCAGAACAGTATTCAGTGATTTCGTGAAAAATTTCAAAAGGATTCACCGGTTTCGTATTCGTGATATTGGCAATCAAAGATTGCACAGTTTTACACGTATTCTTATTGGGAGCAGTGGAAAATGTCATTGGATCCTTCTCAGGAAGTTGAGACAAGTATGGCAAACCAATAATTGGATCCATACGGCAATTTCTGCACGAATATGACTTGAACCAACTGTTGTCATTGAATGGCGATTCCATCAAGCTTGAAACAATCAAACTTGACGGAATCAACGCCTATTTACGTACAGCTTGGAACTAACGCTCTTCAAATGCGCAAACTGATTTATTTGTAGGAGGAAGAAAGATTGACACGACGCGGAGATGACGGAAAGGTATGGAGGAAGACAAAAGTGGTGATAAGTCAGGTAAACGTATGCCCTGTTCCGGGACAATGGAGGATGAAAATTTGGTGATGCTAGAGTGCTAGAGAATGATGGCGAGAGAGAGAGAGAGAGAGAGAGAGAGAGAGAGAGAGATACGAATGTTTCACCATTGGCTGAGCCGATATCAGTCAAGCGAAGCACAGCAGCAGCCGGTGCAGGAGCGATCCCCGGCCTATTTTCCCCTCTCTGCGTGGCTTCCTTCGGCCCTCTCTCTCCCTCGGGATATTAATTTTTCCGGAAGTTACCTCTCGACGCGAACGGATTCTCCCTCGGTGCAGCGGCGAGAGAGTAAAAAATAATAATAATCATAATAATAAAAGGGGGAAGAGAAAGAAAAAAAATCCGGGCGAATCGAGGGAGACCGAAAAGGAAAATAAAATGAGGAAGGAAGAAGGGGCGAAAAAAGAGCAACGTCCCGGGGAGGACGGCTATTTTTCGGGTCGATTTAATTTTAGGAAAATCTCCGATAAACTCGTCGGGTCGCCGGGATTTCGAAGGGAAGTCGCGATGACGTGTCTCGCTCGCACAGAAGCGACTTCCGTATCAACGAGATTAAAAGCATCAACTCTTTTACCATCCACGCGTCGTTGCTCTCTTTTTCTCTAACCCGTAGATTCGAAGCGTTTCCAACTTTCGTTTTTTTTTCTTCTCCTTATATTTGCCTTTTTTCCTTTTCGAGTATTCCCGCCGGGAATATTTTCTTTTTATTTCAGAACTTTTGTACATAATTCGGCCCGAGGCTCTCGATTTCCCATCGAGATACGATGGGTAAAAAAAGTATTTGCACACCGCATGTTTATCGAAAAAAAATTTCGAACGTTTTATTTTTCTTCGAAAAATAAACGCTAAAGTATTTTTTTTCGGAGGATAATTAAAAAAATACGAGGTGTGCATCACTTTTTTTACCCACTGTATATGAAGGAACAACTTCAATGTTTCTCAGCTCCTCGCGACTGTTACAATTCATTATATCCAAGGTGTACATCCTTCGCTGACAGTTCGTTTAACGGTGCATTCGCGCGAATCCGCGACAACAGAGGTCGCGTTGAAAAGGGGAAAACACTTGCACTTATTCGATACGCGATTTGAGGTGAAGAGCAAAAAAAAAAAATCTAGCACATTCGCACGATCGGAGCATGGAATCTTGGATAATTCTTTCCTCGGTACAGGAAAAAAAAATTGATTCCCGTCCAATGGCAACGTATCGAGTCGTAATATTTCGTAGACTTTGGTACGTGGGTGAAAAAAAAATACAAACCAAAGCAAATATAAATATATGCGGAACAGTAGAAAAAACTCGACCACAGCTGGTTTGTTTCCGTAATAAATTTGTTTTTTTTTTATACTTCTTTTGTTTTCGCCAAATATTGAAGTTTGTGGGAATGAGGAAGCCTTCAGATCGGGAAGATGTGACATCTGGCGCCGAGGATTCGAGAGAGAGAGAGAGAGAGAGAGAGAGAGAGAGAGAGAGAGAGAGAGATATGGAGACGAAACTGCGGAAAGGGAGAATCGTTGTGTGGGAATGAGTGCGAGGGGGTTCCACTATCCAGTGAGTCTGGGAGTCAATCTCGGACAGAGCCATCCGGTAGGTACAATATATATATAGATGGGCTAACTTTTGCAAGGGTTGCTTCCCACCCCCCCATCACGAATTGAAGAACACACCGGGCTCGCCTCGTCGTGTACCTACTCCATTCACTCTTTCTTTCGTCCGGTTTCCTCTCCTTCGTCTTCTTCGTCTCCTATATACTTCTTCGCCCCCCAGCTGAGATCTCCTGTTGTTTTCTCATCGTGTGTAAAATTCCCGTGCTCCGCACCGAGATTAAGGAAAATACGCAAATACGGGTTCTTCCCCGCGGTGCTTCGCGTCCACTCTCAGGGTTTGTGGGAACTTGGAAATACAACGCTCGCGAACGATCAACGCAAATTGTTTTTCATTTCCCGTAAATTCCCATATTCTTGTACACAAATATGTGTATATATAAAGAAAAAGAGAGAGGGAGAGAGAGAGTTATGGAGGAGTGGGGAGGGATCAACACAACCAACTTTTTACTAACCCAATATTAAAAAAAAAAACGTACGATATAAAGGGTGTCTCAAAATGACCTGATAATTTAATTTATTCATAAAACGTATTATTTATTTGAAAAGTATAAATATTTTTATTTTAAGATGCGGTACAAACATGGAGGTTATGTGGGGACTACAATATCCGATAAATGGTCGCCTCGTCCCTCTTTGCAAACGTTCGCTCTTTTGATAAGATTTTCAATAACATTTTGGCATAATTGTGGACTAATTTCATTAATGGTTCGTGGAATTTCTTCCTTGAGCTCCGGAATGGTCTGTGGATCATTAGCATACACTTTTCCTGTCAGAAAACCCCAAAGAAAGAAGTTCAATGGCGTCAAATCGCACGATCTTGGTGGTCAATTCACATCGCCGCGGCGCGATATAACACGACCATGAAACTTTGTCTGCAATAACTGCATTGTTTCACAGTGAATTTTCACAATTTCTATGCTTTGCTCGATCGTGTAATTCTCCATGACTTAACCTCAATACTTCCTGATGCCACTTGTCAAAGATTAGTACTCTATGTTCGCCAGTAAAAAAAAACATGGCGCGCAATTAAAAATGTCAGGTCATTTTGCCACACCCTTTAAAACAAATTACACAAGTTACTCGAAAACCAAACAATAATGTGACAGTTGCATCAATTACCAAAACAATCGATAAATAAGTGAAGTTCCTGTTTTTCACTTATGATTGAGTATAGCAAATTGTGCTCCGCATCAAATTTTCTGTCAATAATTCCAGAAGTGTTCGAGCAATAATAATACAAAATTTCGTATCCATATTCGAGCTTCATGTTATCGTGGGTTGTTTGGTTTTTTCGATCTTTTTCCAACCACACGTATAAAAAAACAATTTGTTAACATACTTACGTACGTTTTCTTTAAGTTTGTAGATTTTCCTTGAAATTTCTTTAAATTCACGACCGATTTGCTTTCGGTCATGTCTATTCCAGGCACCCTTGAAAGAGTCGTTGCAATTGTCAACGAAATTAGGACGCGATACTCTAATTTCAAGAATATATATATGTAGTGATCCAATTGAGATTAAATATACAAATATATGCGTGCAGTATAAATATGATCGAGGACCTCCTGGGGCTCTTATCCTCGGGAGGAAATATACGTTGGGTGTAATAGGTCCAAGTCTTCATTGGGCTCTCGGGATGATTTTTATTTTTTATTTTCACCGGGCTCATTCGTCTCTGGCGAGGTACGTGGCACCTGCTTAAAGCACCGATACCTATTGTTATGTACTATGGGGGACCTCTCTCCAGGACGCTTATACATATAGTCACCACCAATATATATATATACATATACATATAAATATGATCCTATACACATATCCAAGGGTCCCGTATGAGAGGACCAACATGAGCAAGAGTACGTCATAGAATATGTCAATAACGCGAATTCTACTCTTTCTGTCCGTAAGCAAAGAGGGTCCCCTCCTAGCGACACAATAAGGTCGGTATAACTCGCGAATATGAGAGTCTCGAAGATATGTGTATGTACACATACACACATATATCTATATGCGCACAATTACGTGTGTGCATATGTATACCCCCTTTGCGTGCAATGCTCCTCTTCGTTTTTTTTTGTTTAGCTTGTCGTCGCACTGTGGCTTTGTGCATGCAGGAGAGTGCACTTCCTATTTTTCCTCATTTCGATTCGGCGTCGTACGCACACACACGCACACAAACGTTATTTCGTTTTTAAGGCGTACATGAGTGTTAGAGTTCCCGTTGAGATTGGCAGTTTAATCAAATCGGGAATTCGCGTAATCTTGTGATTCACAACGTTTGGTAGGGTAGGGAGGAGCATGTTGAGCAAGTTTGGAATTATCGCCCTGTAATTCTTTAACAGTCACCGTATAAAAATGAAACCTACTTTGGTCAAAAGGAAGTTTATCTGAGAAAAAAAGTCTGTAGACGAAATTCCTGTTATCCTTATTGTTTCACAGGTAATCGTTCTCAAATGACTAAGGCCATAATTTGTTCAAACTGCCCCGATAGTGGGGTAAGTTGAACACGAGTATGAGGTAAGTTGGGCAAATTAAAAATTGCATAAAAGAAATCAAACGTATGCAACATGATTTGGTACAATGCAATAATAAACCAACAGTTGCTTGTTAATTAGTTAGGTTTTTAAACATTAACATTAATTGCAATGAACTTTGAAATATTTTTTCTCATACAATGGTAGAAGAAAATCTTTCAATCACGTTTTTTTTTACTTTTGCGTGTAAAAATAATGAAACGTCGCGTGTTACCATCTCGTGCGCCGCATGGCAACGGGCGATGGCTTGATGTGTTTCCCTCCCCCATACCTCTCTTTCCGCCATTTGATGCACCCGCGTGCGGTGCTTAGTTTTCCAGATATTTCGATTGCCCAACTTATCCAACTGCTCAACATGCCTCTTCCTACTCGTCGAATATATATAATATTAGGTGTAGTAAAAAGAAATCCATTATTTTTGCATGAAATTGAAGGCAAAAATAATGGATTTCTTTTTACTACACCTAATATTTCTCGTGTGCAGGTCTCGGTCGTTTATCGATCATTTTTCAGAGACTAATTTCGAAATGAAAATTACGAAGAGCTTGTTTGGGGCTTTTATTACAAAGTTGAACTTGTTACTTTTTTAAGGCCTTAAGCCACTTTAGAGGCGAAAAAAGGATATATTTTGTGATTTTTTTTCAGCGAAACCATAAAATAAATCGGAATTACAAAATAGGGATTTTATTATACACGTAATTGACTATACAAAATTATTTTTTCACAGCGATACATGTCAGAATGGCGACTGTGCAGCATTTTTCGGATGACTCCTTTATTTCTGGAAGGTCAACGGCCGACCAACAGCTCCTATAATTTTTTTATTTATGACGACACACTAAAGTTTTTTCGATTATATATGAGAATAGCTGTATAAGTATGTAGGATTTTATTGATATATTGTTTTTTGTCAAATGGCGTATTTCTAAAACAAAAAGTATAAAATGCCATGAGAAAATCGTCAGAAAATTGTTTATAAAAAAGGAACTATGCAATATAATAAAAAAAAATCCTACGTAGTGCCTCAGAAAATGTAATTCCAAATATACAGTTAAAATTTTAAGTGAATCGGTTGAAATTTGTTTGAGTTCTGAGTCCCACTTTAAAAACGTAGTTTTGAGATAAACGCGTTTTCACGACATAAATCAAGAGGGGTTGCGCTAGAATTCGAAAATCGAGTACTTAGAGATTTTTCACATCCATTATCTTTTGGAATATAATTTTATAGGTACTAAGGTACATTTTCAACAAAAAAAAAACGATTTTTGGAAAATCCTAGAGTGGTCGAAGCCCTTAAATGGCGGTTGCTCAGAGTGTATCGGGATTCACGAATTGTAGAGTGAGGGGAAAATAATTGTCCTGGCTAATAATCGAAGATGATCTTGGAGGTTCGAGGTGATATTTTCACCGCCCTAGAAGTATCGATTGACATTACGAAGCAAATTGGTCTCCCTTCTTTCTAAGTCTTCGCACAGCTTGATCGACAGAGAGAGAGAGAGAGAGAGAGAGAGAGAGAGAGAGAGAGAGAGAGAGAGAGACTTGGAGGGGTACCCTTCTCGCTGCGAGCCCTCACTTCAGGATTGGCTCGAGTGATCTCGAAGAAAAGGGAGCGTGAGATATTCTGTAAAGAAAAAAAAAAGAAACGAAAAAACATGAAGGAAAAGGAAAGGACGACTATGATCGCGTCGACTTTCCGGTCATTCGACCAAGGGCGTGCGTAGGGTGCTCCCCGTTCTCGAGGGTTGCAAAGCCATTAGGAAAACGAAATGACCAACGGGCCGACGAATATTATCATATCATTGGAATATCAAATGGAAAGTACGAAGAGGAGAGTGAGGTGTGATTTGCACGAGTATTTCATTTCTTTTACGATTTCTCGTGCGTAAACATTTTCCTCTCACCCTCCCTCTCTCATCCTCTCCTGTAACTCGCTCGAATATAATTGCCTTTGTAACGCGTCATGCAAAATTTACTAATCGAGACAATGAACGTTCGCATAAAAATGGAAATAGAAAATATTTCCGTTTTGTTCTCGAGTCACTATATCGTTGAGTCAGGCACTGTGCGTAAAAAAAAATATTTTGCCGATACACCTGTTATAAGGATAGTTTTGAAGAAGTAATACAAAATTCGTGTGCCTCGAAAAAACAATCCCATTTTATATCTGGAGCGAGAAAAAAATTCAATCTCGTTGTCTAGCACAGCCGATAACAATATAACTGAATTAAATGCATTATATATATATATATATATATATATATATATATATAAAAGGAGAAACATAAAGGGCCAGGACGTAATGGAAGCTGCCATCAGAGCTCTCGATCGCTCGCGTGTTACGAGAAGATTCGGCTTCAGCGATTTGGAGCGAGAGAGAGAGGAGAGAGAGAGAGCACATAACGCGGCAAAATATCGGGAGCAAAGCGGATTATTACGATTGGATCCCAATGGATTTACCGACAAATACCACTCTCGTCGTACAAGCTCACCCACGTGAATGATGCTCAAGAGTCATATATTTATATGTATATATATATATGTATAATGTCGAGTGCCAAACGTGAGAGGGTTGCATATGCAAAAAAACCGCTAGTGCCAAGCATACACATGTGTGCTATCGTATAAGCAGATATATAGATATCATCGAAGATGATGAAAAGCATTTTCGTCACGGTGCAACAAGAAAAAGAATGTTTGAATTCGTATGGCGTAATATAGGCGACAGCTGACCGTTCGAGTATCATTAATTTTCGAATCCTACTGTTGCTAGTCATTAATATTATATACACTCGTGGAATTGATTACGCACACTTGAATTCGTTTTTTTAATTCGTACTTTGTATTTTTTTTATTTAAAAGCTTGACATTTACAAAACTAATCATGTGTAAATATTAAGTAGAAACATTATAAATTATAATAAAAACAGGACAGTATCATTTCGGCGTAGCAGAATATACATTTTTTGCTTAAATATTAGAAAAAGTTAATATCTATTAAGTGTCCAGAATTAATTTCACAAGTGTAGTATTTGATACTGATTCAAGACATTGATTGTAACGATTATTATTGCTGTTTTTTTTTCTTTAATGGCATTCCTATATGGGCCTGTCGTGATAATATCTCGTGCAGAAATGTCTTGGGTAGTCCCCAGATCCTACTATATCCATATAGGGATTTGATAAGGACGCCGCATGAAGGGAGTTCACATTGGAATCCGAGTGGATTCCACGCTATTTTTCGATTCACGTCGTTTAAGAATTTTTTATTCGACATTTTCAACCGGAATTTGTTGAATCTCCAAAAAAAAAATGTTTATTTTTGTCATTCCGTGCACAAATTTGTCGGGGATTCCCAAGATGCACTGACATCTTTATAGGGATTTGTTAAGAACGCTGCACAGAGGGAGTTCTCGAAGGGGATCCAATTGGAACTTGCATGACGTTCCCCGATGAACGTCGTTTGAGAATTCTTACCACGTTCGAGCCGAAAATATGTGAAAATTCACGTGAAAAAACTCTTAATTGCCCTTAATTTTTCGGAGCGTTTTGTTCGAGGTCTCGAATAGAATCAAGGACGGCCGCCGCACGTTTTGCGAGGAATAACGATTTCAAAAATCAACTTTTCAGTACGTCGCCTCACGACGCGGCTTCCGGTTCCCCGCACGAATTTAACAATTCGCATGTGAAAAAAAAACTCCACACATTCATAGATATAAACGACTGAGATGTAAACAAAACGAGACACTGGGAAAAAAATGTGACTGGCGTACGTGTATAATGTTTCACGTAGATTTGTACGGATTACATCTTATTCGATTAACCCGTAAGCAAAATGAACGCGCGCGGTCGATTCGGAGTCACGGAACGATTTTTCGTTCCTCCCTGTGGATCTCCTATATGCAACAATTTCCCGTCCCCGTAACTCGACACCTCTCTCTCTCTCTCTCTCTCTCCCTCGCTGTATTATTATAATATCCGTGGCCCTGGCTCGATCTAGTTTGCCACCTTGTAAGCGGGCTGATATTTATCAGGTTAGTCTCAGTCGTTGGGCTGATGGGATTGCGATTAATATTATAAAGTATGCACGTCACGAGAGGAAGAAAGAAGTTGTGCGCGAATTATTGTATAAACGCCGCCCCCCCCCCCCTCTCTCTCTCTATGTATCCATATGGGTCGAGGGTATCATAGCGTCTGACGTTACTATACGATAAAACGACGAGAGTAGTGGGGGAAATGCACACTGGCTGCGATCTCTCGAGCATATGGAACTCCACCCTAATATATATAAACATGTCTTCGCCATGCAGTCAACGAGATAGCGTCGCGATGAGGTCGACAGCGATGATGATGATGATGATGATGATGATGATTATGACGATGGTGGTTCTCTCGTAGTACGCCTCTCTCGAGGCAGTCAGGAGAGCAACGGGGTAACCCGATACCGGCTGGGAGGTCAGCTTGTAGATTGACGAACGAGATAAATCGAGAGCCTGGTTTGACACGCGGCGATAGAACCGATGCGACAACTCACTGACCTGCGAATCCAATGCATAGCTTCTCTCCTTTCCCGGTACAACTATACTGCCAACCCGGGATATACACGCATACACAACCACCCACATAGACACACGCGTTCTTGCGGCATGTACACGCGCACTCAAAGAGAGAGAGAGAGAGAGATCGAGAGTGGACGAGTGCAGCGCGAGAGAGAAAAAGAATTTCAATAAAAAGCAAAAAAAATCATCATCTTTTTATTGTATCCTTTGTAAATAATACGGCGATATGGTCGATTCGATAAAGTTGCCCTCTTGTATTTTATATATATATCAGGGACAATATGCACGCACGCCTGCAACTTTTCACTCTTGCGGCTATCTGTATAGAATTTCCGTCGTCGTACCATACTTACTATAAGGATAAATCGATTTACTGACGTTTTACCGCAAAATTCCTTGCCTCGTACATTGTTACGTAAGTTTAAACATACAATTATATATATATATATATATATATATATATATATATATATATATATATAAGAAGTTTGCATCGTTGGAATGCAACGGAACGACTTTTTTATTTTCTCTCTTCTCCGTTTTCTCTGCTATCGAAAATCTTTTTTGACAGATTTACGTTCTAGGTCTCTGAATGAAGATCTTAAAAATCTGTCGAAACATGTTTGTAATAACAAATACATTATTTTCGTTGCGTTCCAACTATGCAAACTTCCACATAATATATATATGGGATCTCTTGCGAGAAATCCAATGAGTCTTACTGGCTCAAATAGTTACGGTTGTTTGAAATTTTTGGAGTTCGGCGATCTTAAAAAGGAAGGCAACAGGGCTGGAACAATTTTTGTTGCGGCTTTTAAACCATTTCAAGGGCTTATCCGATGGAAAATTGTACGTCGATTACGAATATCACAAAGTTTTTTACGACAGCTCAAAATGACGCCAGCCAAACGCGAAAAACGTCTTTGCATTCACATTGGACGATTTTTCATATAAATTGCGGGTTTCGGGGGAAATAAATGGCGAATTTGTATTTAGGAGGTGAGAATACATCGATATCGACTGATAAAAAAAATATTAAAAATTATAAAAACTTCGCACCTCGGAAAAAGAAAGTGTCTTCACTTAATAGCCACTCATTTTTTTTCTGTTTCGATTCAAAACTCTATTCTGCGTGCATTCTCTTTGCAATCGTTTGCTCTAAGAACTGCCGCTTGATTCATCGATCTGCGATGAATTTTCGATTTTTTGCATAATTTCAAAGTCGGCCATCGATTTTTCGTATTATTTTACTTCCTCTTTACTTTTCTCTCCTCGTAGCCTCTTGTTCTCCGCGAATTCTCTTATTATCCTTCGTGTCTTTTGATAAACATTTTTTTGCCTCTTTTCCATCGACGTCTCTACCGATTTCACTGCAAGAATGTGCTGAGATGGAGAGAGAGCGAGAGCGAGAGAGAGAGAGAGAGAGAGAGAGAGAGAGAGAGAGAGAGAGAGAGAGAGAGAGAGAGAGGGAGAGAGAGCGATAGGGGGAGAGCGCGGGGGGAAAAACGAGAGAAAAGAAGAAATATATAACGGCAGTGCGAGGCATTGTCTCGATCGACGATAATAAAAGGTTTCGCATCGTGGCGAAGCTTTTATATGCGTTGGGAATACCGGTGAGATAGAGAAACGACGGGAGAACGCACAAACTAAAGGGCAAAAAGCTAAGAGGACGTAAAAGAAGAAAAATAAAAAAAAAGAGAGAGAGAGAAGAAGAAGAGAGAATGAAAAGATTCAGCCCTGAAGATAAAGAGGTCGAGGATAATGCGAAGCTTGGCTCCTGGGATGCACCCCCTGTGTTTTCCCCATGCAACGAATGTACGTATACCACCCCAGATCTCGTTGTCACTACCAAAGGAAGTCATCGCCATTGTTTAATCTCGATATAATATTCGGGCCGAAGCGAGATCAACTAGGCCCATGTCAAAGTATAATCTCGCGTCAAAGCGTAAAGTGGATGAAATCCCGGAAGTGTCGTCTTCAAACTTGCACAATCCGAATTGATATGTTCGATGATAAGAAAAAAAATCAAACTTTCGCTACCGATCAAACGGGTAAAAATATCAACGTTGATGGGATTTTGAAAATCCATCAGCCTTGAGTTTACGAGGACGCGAATGTTGATTTTAATTTTTGACATATTTTATGATCGAATTAATTTATTCCTACGGTATTTTATAATTGAATCCAATGGGTTTAATAGTTTTATGAACAATTAAAAAAAAACAAATAATTTTTTTTCAAATTTGTTCTTTGGCCCTCTTTTCAAACTGGTGGACAAATTATATCGAGATCTACTTAACCGATTTCGATGAAATTTATACCACGCTTTCTTCATAATATTATCTAAGATGGAGGGTAGGTTTATTTTTTATTGGGTGCTGCATTAATTCTTTATTCATTTTTGAATCTCAACATTTTAGTAAAATTCAGAGTTTTTTTCAAACAGCTGTCATTTCTACAAAAAAAAATCGTTTAAATGTTTCCCCTATGCTGCACTATAGCTATTATTATATCTGTCTTTAGAAGAATTTTTTATTTTTGTTTTCAGACGATGTCTGACAGACAAAAAAATTCCACCATCGGCAAGGATTTTCAAAAGAGGGTCCTGCTAGACCACCTATATCTCCGACATTAAATTTTTTATTGTTTTTTTTAAATTCATTTATAAAACTATAATATATTTGTGAAAAATAAAAATGATCTTATATATTGAATAGTCGCGACAAATTAAAAAAAAAAGTATACCTTTTTGTCCAAGCGCCAAGGTGGTGTACGCCAGAACGACGCAATAATTCCCTAGACAATCTTGTAGATTTTCGGTTACTCCGAAAAATTCTAAATACCTAATACATGTCAGAAATGACGTTTAGCTTGTTATCGGTATCTTTCTCAATGTCGATCGCATCCTTTGCCTCGTTTCAATAATTTCACTAACAATTTTATTATTCCGACTATTCATTCGTTCGATGGAATACTTGTAAATAATTCTGCCAATAGCGTAAATTCCCCTTTCTCAATAAATAGTACGTTGGCCATCCTCCATGAAGGATTTAGTCAGCCCAAGTCATTTTTTGTCCTATGCACGTGCCCGCTCTATATGTAGGTGTGTCTTAGGACCGCTGATCCGCGACATGCACTTTTTTTGTCCGCGTTTTCGTCGTTGCGTCGTGGATTTTCAGTCATTCGAAGAGTCCTCAGAGGCGAAGAGACAAAGGGTGGATATACCCTAGGCTCGAACCCCTGTGAGACGCACCTCGCATTTTTCTCGATTCCAACAAAACGCGTAGAGGCAACGAGAGCCTTCAACTATAGAAGCCTAGTACACCGTTGGCAGTCTTCGTTTCCTGATACGACGACACGTCATATGCGCGTATATACAGATGGGAGCTCGTTCATTCTTTTCTTCATTTTGTCTTTTTTTCTTTTTTTTTTTGGTTCCCGTTTGTTTTTATCGCGAGTCCCCATGCGACGCGATCTCTCCTCGTGGAATTCTTTCCCGCATGGAAAGTTCTTCAGCAACAACACGGGCCGCAGCGACCTCTCGCGTAGCGCACACAATGGCGGCCGGAAATCCATTGTCGATGTCACCAGACAGCGATTTTCCCCGTCAGGAAGGTATAGAAACCGAAGAGATAGCTTCATCTGCCGCCATCTTGGATTGTGGCGGGGAAAATGGAGGAGGAATCCGTTCTGACGAGTGTAGCCTTCTTCTGGGATGATAAGAGTTCCGCTATGGCATTGTATCAACTGGATCTACTGCCTCGAACGTTATCACCTGCATCCAATCGCTGTGTGGAGGTAACTGTCCAAATATAATCAATGTTGGCGTAGCCAGCATTTTTTTCTGGGGGACGGAGGGCGCAAGAAAGGCCGGCCTGACAAGAACTGATTTTGCTCACATCTTTTCTTTGAATGATATTTACATAATAGTCGATAATCACGTAACACACATGAGATATGAAAGTTGCTTCAATTACTCGTTCATTTTAACATTAATATGAAACTGTTGCAATACCTTATTTTTTATCATTCCTCAATCCAATTACCAACCTTTAAACTTCACTTTCAGTTGGTACTCAATTAAATGAAGCTTCGTATTTTATTTTTTTTTTTGCAAATCGGCCTTTCACTTTTTTTGCGGGATTTTTAAAATAATAATGTCATTCTGCATGTTCAGCAGAAACATATGAGAGAATCGTTCCTGAAGCATTGTGCTTCGAAGCCACATTTTTATCCGCCTCATGGCAGAAAAACTTTTCTCACAGCCGGCGGAGCACACCGGGTATTAGTACTATTGCTGCTTGGAGAAGTTTACATAAGTTAGGGCAGTACTGCTTTGCAATATATCTTAAATTTTCAGCATTCATTTTATCATTTAAAAAATGGCAGTATTTTTTCCTTCACTATCGTTTCAGCCTTTAAGGCTGACGTATAAGTCATTAAAATTTGTCTATGATTATTGATCGAATCCTCCCCGTTCTTCATATACAATTTTAAAAATGCATCAATTGCATAAGCGAACGGTAGATTCTTAAAGCAGCGTTTTAGATTTACAATATTATCTATTACCTGGCTGTGAATGTTGATCTTTTCATATTTTTTTGTTTGTGCATTGGCCGGCAAATTTAATGTATTGGGTTGGCAAATAAGTTCGTTCGGTTTCGTTCATACCGTTCATACGTTCAAAACCGAACGAATTTATTTGCCAACCTAATATTACTTTCGCCCGTACCGTTGACTCAATAGTGAAAGTTGAATATCTATTTAATTTATATAATGAAATTGTTACTTTTTATACAAATTACGGAATCATGAAGAATTTTCAAGTTTTATTAAATGATTTCTTTGTGCCTGCTCGAGTGGACCTTAAATAAAATCAATTAATTATTTGACTTTAATGATTTTCGATTTATCTTGTTCTGTGGGGGGGGCTCAACCCAGCCCACCCCGCCCCCACCCACGAAACTCACATTGCGCCCCGTATAATTTCAATTCCACGGTTTTGCAGTGTTTCGTTGCGAAGTACATCTGACATAAATGCTTGGCAGATCCAATCATACATTATTCAATGCTCACCAGATTAACATTGAATATCAGCGTTCGGCCTGGAAACGCCAAAGCCTCTTTCGTCATATCGACCATAGGAAAATAATGATGCCGAATGTCCACGAGTAATATTCGCGTCTGTGATTTTTAAAAACAAACAGCCATGGACCTTGAGTGCACGTGAAATCCAATCGCGGGGATGGCTCAAAGCGTGTATAAAAAATACTTTGAAAAAAGGAGCCAACAAAACAGGGAAACAAGATAAAAGAATGACAATGAGAGAACAAAAGAAACTGTGTGTACAAAGTATTAGAATATACACACGCGTGCGGGCAGTGGATCGCGCGTACCGCGCGATGATTGCGACGTAATCTGCTTTGCTTTGCTTCTTTGGGGGAGGCTCGCGGGTTGTATACGCTCGATTCCAGAGGGATGCGGCAGCGGACGTGCCGCTGAGCGAGAGAAAGAGAGAATGAGAGAAACGAGAGAGAGAGAGAGAGAGAGAGAGAGAGAGAGAGAGAGAGAGAGAGAAGCGACGAAGAGAGTTAGCCCGAGGCATCCCCACAGCTCTTCTCGCCAGAGCCCTATGGTTTCGTCGAAAATTTGCGAAGGACTGAGAGAGCCAGAGAGAAAGACAGATAGAGAGAGGTAGGGATGGAAGGAGCGATAGAGACCTTAAACTGGCAGTACTGCATGTGCGTGTGTTCGTGTGTGGGTGCGCGTGTTGTAGGCTATTCGAAGTGGAAAAGAGATGGATTCGACCCTCGCGGGCTCTCAACCCCTGACGTTGAGGTTATCCTATAAACGGCGCCACCCCCGCGGATAATCCGGCCCCCGGGGCCCGCGTGCGGTTGAGCGGTTGCAACAGTTACCATATTTGATTGTGCCCCTTTCCTCTTTTACGCTCCGGCTCCCTGCCCCTCACAGCAATACACAGTCTAATAGTTCTATACATATAATGTGTGTGCGTGCGTGTGTACGTACTTCCTATTACATAAAGGCATCATCGCCTCCGATGAGAATCGTATATCTCAAACCAACATATATATTTCATATACGTGAGATAGACCTCCAATTTTTATTCTCTCGAAGTTCGAGCCTTTTCGACAAACCATCAGAATTTCTCCTTCTGCTAGTCCAACCATACAGGGTGGCGAATTCAAGGTGTTACAGAGCAATAGCATTCAAACTATTGGTGATATGTAAGAAAGTTTCAGATGAAAGTTGTACTGTTCGAGAAGGACGTCATTCGGGACGATCGTGAATTTTTTTTTCGGTGGAAGCGACAAAGCTACGTCAAGGTCAACTCCACGTTTTTTTAAATCGAACCATTTATTTATTTTTTTTCCGTCACATCATTACTGACGTTGAGTTCAGTGACTTACAATATAGTGTAGGGAGGGGCATGTTGAGCAGTCGGGTAAGTCGGGCAATCGAAATATCTGAAAAACTAAGCACCGCACGCGTGTGCATCAAATGGCGGAAAGTGTGGTATGGGGGAGGGGAACACATCACGCCATCGCCCGTTGTCATGCGGCACACGAGACGGTAACACGAGATGTTTCATTATTTTTGCACGCAAAAGTAAAAAAAAAACGTGATTGAAAGATTTTCTTCTACCATTGTATGAGAAAAAATATTTCACAGTTCATTGCAATTAATGTTAATGTTTCATACGTCTGGTTTTTGCTATGCAATTCTTACTTTGCCCAACTTACCTCATACACATGCTCAACTTACCCCACCATCGGAGCAGGTTGAGCAAATAAGGATAACAGGAACTTCGTCTACAGACTTTTTTTTCCAAATAAATTTCCTATTAACCAAAGTAGGCTTCATTTTTATACGGCAGACTGTTAAGGAATTACAGGGTGAAAATTCCAAATTTGCTCAACATGCCCCTCCCTACCCTAAGTTCATTCTGGTCACGCAAAGCATGGAAATAGTTGACAAATCGCATAAAATCAGAATAATGATTTTTAAACGATTTGCGAACCTTCGTTTGGGTTAAACTTCAGATGCTCGCAATGATGACTTTATGAACACTTGTTTATTCTCTGATGAAAACGATCGTTTAACGGCGGCCAACATTTGTGGTGTAATTTGGGCACCTGCTCGGCGTATTGTTTTTTTGATATCGTCAGGCGTATTTGCTCGTTCAAGTAAATGTTTTCATTTATTTCGATACTTTATTGTACGGTATTTCGATACGGTTATTGTTTCCCTCGGTAGGAACGTACGAATTTTGGATTTCAACGATGACTCCCTACGTGCGGCGTCCCTATCAAATCCCTATGGGGATTCGATAGGGACGAAATAAATAGATAGCACCGAAGAAAATGATGATGGTCCCGTATGACATCCTTCTCCAACAGTACGACTCTCATCTAAAAGTTGTTTTTAGATATCACCAATAGTTAGAGTGCTGTAATACTTTAAATGCCCTACCCTGTGTATATATATACATATATTCCTTCTTTTTTTTCGGCAAGGCATCGTGTCATATTTTTCCATCGATGTGCTGCACTCGTGTACTCTTGCCCTTATGTGTGTGTGTGTGTGTGTGTGTGGGTGTATCTATATGTTTGTGCCACGAGACCGTCACTGTAAGGGCGCGCGCGCGCCCCCGTCGACACGTCGAAAAATTCTAGCAAAGAAATTCACGTTCGTTTGATCCTCGCCGCCAAAGGGCTGCAAAAGTATGCATACCCTATGTGTATATCTACAGCTATTATATATATATGTGAATATGTGTGTGCGTGTGTATATGTATACTCGAAGGCAAACAGCGATCGGAAGAATGGGGGCTCGGTGAAATATTGTACCAGAGGCGAAATACGAAAAGACAGCAAAATTGCTGTGAAAAAAAAATGGCAAAAGGGCGCATGACGCCTGGCGGAAAAGCCCAAAAATAAAAAAGAGAGAGAGAGAGAGAGAGAGAGAGAGAGAGAGAGAGAGAGAGAGAGAGAGGGAAATGGAGTTGTTGGATCGAGAGAAGGCTGGATTCCAGATTGCACGGAACGGGATACAGGGTGTTGGGTTGAAACGATGAGTGGTCTATTTCTCTCTCGCTCTAGTGTTCTCAGGGGGCCTCGCGCAGAGAGGCAGAGGGCTAACCCGAGACCGCGTTACAATTATTATTCTCGCGTGTTACCGCCATACGTACAAACAAGAAGCCACGCAAATGTGGTTTACGAGAATTGCACACCCACACACACACATGTATACAAAATACGACTCTGACATTTCGAACCATACATTTATGCGCGTGTATCACGAACCCTGAAAAACAAAGAGCAGCGCAATATGCGCAATTTGGCATTCGGATTGACGCGATTTAAGCCCTTTTGTTGCGCAAGGTCCGTCGCGGATACGTATATTTGTGCATGAAGATGCGTGTGTGTGTGTGTATTCGTGTCGAGCGCGGCTTGTTTCTCCAATCTTGGGGATGAGTATATATATATATATGCACGTACACACGTGTGGCAAACCGCGGGACCACCGCCGCGGAATTACATTGATATTAGTATCGTTTCGGGTACCATGGATTAATTAATTAAAACGCGAGTGTGGTATGGTCTCTTCTGTTGGAGCGTTTGTGCGCCCCAGGCTCTCTCTCTCTCTCTCTCACTCTCTCTCTCTCTCGCTCTCTCTCTCCTGCTCTCTTCATTCCCTCTATCTCTTTGATACACGCGATTAACCATTATTCTCTCCCCGTCCCTCTCATGCGTTCACTTTTTCCTCTATGTGTGTAGATATATTCACGCTGCGAGTTGACCCCGCGGAGTTTCGATTCGACAAAGCTAAAAATTTCATAGTGCGTGAGCGTAGCTTCCGCATATATATATATATATATGTATATATATATATATATATATATATATATATATATATAATCAATTTATAGATAGTTATAATTTATTATAAATTTTTAACTATCAAAAAATTATTGCCAATTTGTATTCAATTTAATTGTAAAACCATTTATTATGTCCTAGCTTTTGCCCGCGGATTCGTCCGCGTGGGCTTTAAGATTTGATCCAGAGATAAACAGAGAAAAACGATAAGAAATAAAGAAAGAAGGCAGAGTGTCATATTTCTCAACCACGGTGGTAGACTGACTGACTAAGGTAAATGTTGGTAATTAATGAAAAAGTAGTATAAAAGTGCCAACCTTCAACTCCAGTATCAAACGATATCATTGTTGACTACGGAACTATATGGCTTTGCAATATAGCTCTGTAGACAACATTTTATGATTTATTTTATTTATTTGTTTATTTTTATTTTCTTCTATTTATCATGATTTATTTTATTTATTTTATCTTCGGCAAGGACATTCAAGTTTTGCGTACTCGATACTCCTGAACAGCGCACATATAGTTTACGATGCGAGAAGCTATTTCTTTCTTAGTGAACCTCTGCGCCCTTTAATAAGAAACATATCTTCCGACTTTCATTGAGATAAAAGCAGGGAATTAGAATTTGTATTAAAAAATCCTAAAATATGCATTTTATTATTTGTTTTGAAGAATATTTATACCAAGTTTCAAGTTGATACACGCAAGGAATAAAATTTCCCATACGAACTTTTACACTCCATTTCATCCCCTTAGGAGTTGATTTTCGAAAAATCCTTTCTTACTGCACCTCTACACCTTCTAAGGAACATATTTACACGGAATTGTTTTATATGTATAGATAAAATAATTCATTTATGAATGATTATAAATTTATAATCATTTTATAATAATGCAATTAATCATATACAATCGTAATATAATCACTTTCTCAACAAATTCGTCACAGCTTATCCCAAATAATTTTAATTACCTCCATGATGTAACAATAATTAATATTTTCAGCCGATCGTATTTTATTGGTACGATATTTGAAACGTAAACACTTTTAATTTTGAGCAACTTGCTGCCATTATTTTTTTTTCCTTTGATCAGAGTCTTCGGTTCGATAACTCGTCAAATCGTCGCGTTAATTCCTCGTCTAGTCATAAATATTCGACGATCTCTCAAACTGGATTTATACTGAGCGCTCCCCTTCGCTCGAAACTTATATTTTCTTGTAACCTTTAGTCGGATGATGATGATGATGATGATGATGATGCAGTTTTTGATCTATCGTCACTTACCCTTTTTAGCGTGGAGTATCTCGGCGGGATCGGGAACCAATGTGGCGCAATGACTCGGGCTGAGACTCGGTTGTAACGAGGAAAAGGGACTTCCTGCCCCCGATGTATACCTGGATGAGCAATATGTACCTTCGTAAATATATATACATATAATCTTGACGCGAAGAAATAATAAAAAATGTAAAAAACGTTGTTTTTCAAGTTTTACGACTTTGAGGACTGTTCTCAAAACAGCCGGGGATGCTGATAGCCATCGTAATATAGATATAGGGGATTAAAAATATAACTTCTCCAAAATACGTCTTTATGCCTCCGAGTTAATCGTGCACGTAGCCAAACGTAACAGGATTTTCGGTTTTTCGTTATACGGATTAGTGGTGAAGTTTTGAGGCTGTTCTTCGAGGCTGAGTTTGAGAAAGGATAGGGACGAAAGAGACAAAGGTAACAGCGAAAAGACTAGCGATTATACAAGTTCAGAAGGATAATTGTTTGGTCGAGTGATCCTTTGAAATCTTACCAAGGATTGGGTCTTGACCAACCGGTCGTTTGACCGTTCAATAGCCTCAGCTTGTCGTAGACACTCTCGGCAGGACTACCCGCACCGACCCCAACTCCACCGACTCCCTGCTGCTGTTGCTGCTGTTGATGCTGCTGTTGCTGCTGTCGTTGCTCCTTCTGCGCTGCCAAATTTCTCAAAACCCTGTTTATCGACGATACCTGAAAAAACACCGAGAAAAACCGGATAAAAATACGAAATGTGGTTTGTCATCTATACTTATACTATAAATTAAACTGCTCAGTGAACGCTCGTTGATCGTATATTTTTTATCTGTACTTTTTATCGGGAGAATTTTGGAAATTTCATTTGCCTGGAAGTGTTCAATTCCCCCTATAAAGAAATTCATTGAAAGTTTTGGAAATTTTTCTCAAATTTAGCTGGACCAAAAGACTCGAAATGTTTACAGCAGGCGTCTAATTGCTAAAAAAATGCTACAATTCCGCGATTTTTGAGATTTAAAGAGAAACAAAATGTCATTTCGTCTTGAATTCATTTCATTCAGTCGCGTATACTTGAACTAACGAAAAATCAATTCGATTAATCGGAAATATGCTAATACGTACAACATGACTTCCAATTAAAAAAAAAAACAAAAATAAATCGGCAGATAGAATACTGAGATACACGTTGTGCTGCATCCCTCTCGAGGCATGACGGAAAGGCGGGAACGAATACGGCGTAAAAAAATGCCGGATAATTGGAGGAGATTGGCAAGGATCGCGGGTGATTCGCGATTTGTTGGGTATCGAAATTTATTTCATCCGTATACGTGCAAGAGAGAGAGAGAGAGAGAGGGAGAGTGACTGAGAGAGAGAGTGTGAGAGAGAGAGGGAGAGAGACAGAGAGAGAGAGAGAGAGAGAGAGAGAGAGAGAGAGAGGGAGGGAGAGACAGAGAGAGAGAGAGAGAGAGAGAGAGAGAGAGAGAGAGAGAGAGAGAGAGAGAGAGAGGGAGATAGAGAGAGAGAGAAATTGAGCAAGGAAAAGAGAATGGACGAAGGGACAAGGGGAAAGGTTGCAGTTCGCGAAAGGGAATTGCGAACACATTTGCGGTAACTGTGAGAGCGTAACTACCTTGATACTACTGAGATAAGGGGTGGGAGGCTCTCTGCCCGATGAGACGGGAGAAACGACTTCGACGAAGAGTGAGACAGCGAGCAAGAGAGCGAGAGCGCTATCGAGAAATGGGAATGCAGCGAAAGAGAGAGAGAGAGAGAGAGAGAGAGAGAGAGAGAGAGAGAGAGAGAGAGAGAGAGAAAGGTAGCGCGGGTAATTAAAACGATGCGCGACGCGGCGCAACGGTATCGCGTTCAGCACCACGGGTAGTTAATTACCCCCGTCTTCAATTATTTCCGTCTCGCGCGCCACTCCGAAGGGACTTTGGCGTGAGCTCGGCACTACTCGCTCGAAATAACACGGGGTTTGGGCCACACGAGGGGCTTCCGGGGGGAGGGGGGGGGGGGGACAACTGGATTGCTACGAACACACACATAAGGAAACTTCTCCCTATATATACGTAGCGAGTACGCGTATTCTATACCTACTACTCGTACTCCCTTATATTCCTTACCACCTGTCCTGCGCGATATAATTCCTCCCATATTCGAGCCCGTACATATATTGATCAAGGCAGTACTCTAGTCTAAAAAGTTGAAATCGTGGTATTTTTTCAAGGTATAGACTCTTAAGAATATGTCCTAGAAAGAAAATTTTGAAATTTCCAATCTTTACAAAGTTATAGCGATTTGAATGAAGCCGGATTGAGAGAAACAAGACTTTAAAACGTGTTCTTCTCGGAACTATTTTTTTTAACTGGTTTTCCATAAAATCTCAAGTTCTATTCAATCGATTGGCTTTAAATTTGGTAAAGACTATTATTATGATTATTATTTTTTTAAACTTACTTTGTAGAAAGATAGGGCAAAGAATTAACTTTTTTTTTCACAGACGCCGTTTTGTTCGATTTTTTTTCTCTTTGGTACCTGCTCCAATGTCACTCTTATGTATCAAGAAAATTCGTTTCATTTCTGTTTCAGATGAATGGAAGCTTTTAAATCATGTCAAGCGCCTCAAACCTTTTTTTTTCACCGCCATATTTCGAGACCTATATTTTTATTTTTCACGTTCTTGAAACATCAATAAAAAGACGCCAAAAAATGGATATTTAGAATATTTTTTTTCTTTTGAGAGGTCTGCCAAATTCTGGTTGAGTATTCGAAATAAAAAAAATTCTCAAATGGCGTAAATTGTCGCGTAAATACGTACTTATCGCGTCTCTATTAAATCCCTCTAGGGATGGGATAGGATCTGGGGACTCCGCAAATAAATTCTGCAAAGGTATATGAATATTGGATACTTTTTTTACGATTCAGTGCACATTGTCACCGACGTATCTCACAGCGCGTATCAATTTTTGCATTCAATCGTCTCGTCAAATGTCCAAAAAAATTGTCGTCCGTCGCAGATTTTTTGGAAATTCCAGAAAATACATAGAGAGCATTACGCAGGTGCTTCTTGGCAAAATTCTGGCTTCGCTATGAATGAGGGGGAAAAAAAGTGGGAACCGAAAGAATACGATGGAAAAGAGTGTGTACTAGAAATCGAAGGATTATCGTTCGAGTTTCGTGAGTATACCGCAGCTTTGTACCATACTGAAAAGTCGTGTACGCACATGTATATATATATATATATATATATATATATATATATATATATATATATATACACACACACACACATACATATATATAAACAGACGCTCGGATCACATGGTTGTGAGATTGGCCGTGGGAGATCTCGTTCCCTAGAGCGAAAGTTGGTCTCGGCAAATCCACCATATCGCCGTCGTGGTCGTCGTCGTCGTCGTCTCGTGTCAAGGGGCCCGCGACGTTGAAACGGTCTGACGTCTCGGCCCCCCGTCGCGTAGCCACCCTCCCGCGTCTCACGCGCGACTCGCCCTTCGGCATCGAGTGCTATCGACTCCATTGAAGTGTCCGTACGAAATGGAGAAAAAGACGGAACGCGAGAAGAGGAAACACGAAAGAATGACAAATTCTTGTTCGATAGTTTCCATGGTTCGGCGATTTTTATTCGGTCGTCGAGGCCGTACTTTTTTAAGGATAATTCGATAAACATGCCAACGAGCATTGAAACAAATTTAAGCAAGTAGCATTTTGCATTTTTTTTTCCTTTACTTTTCTTTCATTTTTTTTAAACTGTTAATATTCATTTAGGTCTAGCAGAATTTCAAGTGAGCGGCACTTTATCGTACGTAAAGGGTAATGAATGAAATAAAAAATTGTCGTTAAAGCGAATGGATTGACCGTTGTTCGTGTACGAACCAACTGTACAAGACGCGACGATTGTACCAATTGTGGTCATGCCTTATGTCATTTATGCATACATACATACATATATATATATATATATCCGACAAACAAATAAATTATATAAAAAATGAGAGCTCCGGAAACTCTTGGAGTTCGTATACGCGGCATTTAAAACTTTCGGTATTAGCTACCTAGCGGGTGTGTGTACCGTGACAAGTGGCCCCGACATCATACACAATGAAAAGCAATCGAGTCAACGCCGTCGGGAATTCATTGTGGATCAATTCCCTCTCTCTCTCTCTCTCTCGATATATAATGGTCGTTTCGTTCAAGACAATGATTGAGGCTACGTATAATCGAGGTGGTTTGTCGTATGACACATGTCGTTCATACTTCTATACACGCACACACATACGGACATATATATATATATGCTGAACGACATGTGAACCCCTTACACCAATATGCAATTTTCATTGGCGTAGCCGGGAGGACGGGGGGGGGGGGGGGGGGGGGGGGTGAATCGATCCTCAATAATAGGAGTGAAATAATCGATCAATTCTATTTGAGTTTCACCCAAACACTATAAAAACATAATTTGACAAAGCTTGAACTAATTCCTTCGTTGTAATTTCGTAATTTGTATAAAAATCTATTACATTATTACGTAAATTAAATAGATATTTTAATTTCGCAATCAAGTCAACTGTAGGCAAAACCCTGTAGGCGATTAGATTTTCCGACCAGTACATAACCAGAAGAATACTGGAAGATCAACATTTACTTAGGAAGTAGTAGCCAATATAATTGTAAATCTAAAACGCTGATTTGACAATCTACCGTTAGCTCATGCAGTCCATACATTTTTTTAATTCGATATAAAGAACTTAATAATTGCTACGTGATAAAAAATGTGGCTTATAAGGGCAATGCTTCAGGAATTATTCTCTCATATATCACTGCCCAGCATGACGAATGACATTGTTGAAAAAAAAATCCAGCTGAAAAAGTGTTAGGCCAAATTGCAGGAAAAAAAAGGAAAGTAAGACTTATTTAATTGAGTACCTACTGAAAGTACAGTTTAAAGACTGGTAACTGGATTAGAGAATGATGAAAAAATATTTGATTATTTTTTAAAGGCAATGCAAGAGTTTGATATTAATGTTAACGTGAACGGGTGATTAAAGTGAATTTCATATTTCATTCGTGTTACATGTCGATTATTATGTAAATTTTATATAAAAAAAAGATGATTGTGCACAAAACCACTTCTTGTCAGGTCTCTCCTGCCCTACCCACCCCCCCTCTCGCAGAAAAAATGCTGCCTACGCCAATGATAATATTGGCTACCGGCACATCTGGCTCTTTTGCGGACGGTCCGTAATTTTTCATTTTAACGAATCGTTGATTTTGGGTACATAATGGTACTTCAAATAGACTTTTTTATAAATATGCTGACATTTATTCAAAGGTGATTTTAAGACATTAAGGTGTACGTAATGTTGGGTATGGGGACGGTCCTTTCCTCGCGTGTGTGTATATATATATAAATTTAGATCCATGCGGCCCTGCGTTTTGCGGCTTAACGAAAAACGAGCGACACAGTTGGACACTCGATGTCAAGATCAAATATTGTTTGACTGGCATTTACGAAGTGCTCGTACCGTTCCTCTCCTTCTCTCTCTCTCTCTCTCTCTCTCTCTCTCTCTCTCTCTCTCTCTCTCTCTCTCTCTCTCTCTGTCCCGCTCTATCACTCTTCCAGGTAATCGGTATTGTTGTACTATTGGGCCTTCTGCGGTAAAATTCTCTTTCTCTCTCTCTCTCTTTCTCTCCTGATTTCTCTGGACCACCTCTCTCATGGCTTTATACCTGCGTGAGCCGCGCATTTTCTTTCCATAGAGGTCGGGGAGTCCCGCGGCTTTGACGATCTCGTTTCTTCACGCAAACATACCGCGACTGGATCAACGAGTTACGGGGCAACCTCACGGAATCGAGAGAGTCACGGATTTCGATTTTTTTTTTCACTTTCTTTTCTTGGGGTGTGAGGCACTGTCAAGGGTGTGGAAGAATTTTTTGACTGCGACTACGGAGCATCCTCACATATTTGTGAGATTCTATGGAAAAGGATTTTTACACATTTGGGATGCTAGGTAATCTCTTTTTTTAATTTATATCGAAATGTGATAAAATGTAGATATATTTTTTTATGGGACGATATACGTGTATGTTTGTTAATCTTTTACGATAGGGGTTCGAGAGCAGCTCTTGAGTCTCGAGGGCCAGCACGACGTGGAAGATAATGAATCCGACAATGGAAATATCAGAAAATATACGAGGCTTGTACGCCACGCGTCGAGGATTAAGGAGGATTCGATCCTGACACTTGCGTTCCGAAATTAGCGATGAAAAACGCGCGCAATTCTTTCTCGCACCCTCTTAATCGTATGTGTCGCTCTAAAGTAATATGGCAAAATTCACACAGTGAGAAGGGATTTTTTCTAGGCCTATCTAGATTTTTGGATAGGACAAATAAAAATGTGCTTTGGGGTGTTACAACGAGACTACTGCGTCAGGCCTTCCCGTGCAGAAATTTATTCTTGAGTCTCCAGATCGTAATACATCCCTATAAGGATTTGATAGAGACGACGCACGTAGGGAATCCACATTGGAATCCGTGCAGATTTCGCGCTATTACCAGATTGACGTCGTTTGAGAATTACATTGAAATCGGAACTCCCGATTAGAATCCAATGTACGAGTCTCTATCAAGAAGTAAGCACAAGTATGAGAATCTAATTGGATCCCTACGATAATTTCTACACGGATTTGAGACTCAATCAATCAATCAAACGAGGTTTATTTGCACAACTTTGTACAAAAGTTTTTTTACAAAATCGTAACTTTTCGCTTAAGAATATTAAATGTATTACTATTTCATTTCAATGAATTTCTATTTCATATTTAATTACTATTACACTATATTAAAATATTCACTTAAGGTAGTAGTCTCGCCACAGTCACGTTGAAAAGTTTATTCTCCGCTCAATCGATGAAAGCTTCGAAATGTCGTAGGTACATTTGTCGTAGGTCCTCTTGTATTTTTGGCTGACGCAAACGAAAACATGGTCCTATGTGCTACAGCCTTCGGACTCGTGCCCAATCGTAGTGACACAGTGGAGGTACCTGATACACGCAGACCTGTTCTGGCTCTGGTTGAACGGATAAAAATGTGTACGTGCATCAAACTAGAAGCTATCAGTTGATCCGACACGAAGCTCAATGGACCGACGAGCATATTTTCTACGACTCGCATCAAAGTCATTCTCTTGTACCGTGCATTATTGCAGTCAATGTACAGCTGGTCAACGATTTCCAACGTTTGCTCCACGAAACTCTCATTGTGCCACGTATAATTGCACTACCAACGGTATCCAATCTTCCGTTGAGAAGTATCATATATATACACGACAAAAATGATGACAGAGCCAATCATACATTTTCCAGTGCGCCAGATTAATAATGAATATCAACGTTGAGCCTGAAGCGCGAAAGTTCTTGCGTCATATTGAGCGCAGTAAAATAATGAGGGATATGGCTGTGACAAAGAGGGTGCTGTAATATATATATACATATATATATAGCAGTCGGAAAGAGACGTCATAATATTGCCTATCGTCGACGCCTCTGTAGTAGCGCGTGTCTCCGTATCCTGAATACCGGGATCATCGCACGTGTGTGTTCCAGTATATTCGTGTGTAATGCGTGGATCAAATGTCTGTGTAGGTCGAGAAGGGTGAATCGTCCTATTTGTGGACCGAGTGAAGGGGGAAGTTCCGAGAGACGCGCCAAGAGCGGAACAACATACGAGGGTGGGTATAACTTCTCTCTCTTTCTCTTGCATCCCTCATTCCCTCTGTATAGCCCACTTCCGTTTGCTTGGTTAGGGAGGCAGCTCGGATAAATCTTCGTGTCGCTACAGATAACGCGCAAACCGATACGACAATCTCGTTTTTTTTATTATGAAGAATAATACACCCCAACGTTATTATTTAACAGTAAAGTGCCTCGTGTTGCACGACACGGCACGACACGAGTCTGATTCTGAATGTTAGCCACGATTATTCGGGATATCACGACGATACACTAGCATACATTTTCATAGCTTATGATTTTGATCGATGGAATTTATACGATTTTATTTATTACTGCCTTACGCTCGCGTGGAATTTGATACATAGAAAGTTTATAATTCGTTGCACCCCTTATTAGGGGTTGTTGAAAAAAATCCTGTGCACTTTGTTATTTGTTTTGAAGAATATTTATACCGAGTTTCGAGTTTATACACGCAAGGAATATAATTTTCTATACAACTTTTTACATTCCATTTCACACCCTTAAGCGTTGATTTTCGAAAATTGTTTCTTGCTGCCCCTTTACCCCTTCTAAGGAACATATCTTCCAAATTTCATGGTTCTATCTTCAGGGTCTAGGCTGTGCGTTTTCTATATGCCAGTCAATCATCCTGTCAGTCAGTCACGGAACTGTTTTATAAGTAGGACAGGGGCATGTTGAGCAAGTTTGGAATTATCAACCTGTAATTTCTTAACAGTCTGCCGTATAAAAATGAAACCTACTTTGGTCAATAGGAAATTTATCTGGGGAAAAAAAACGTATGTAGACGAAATTCCTGCCATCCTTATTGTTTCACAGATAATTACTCTCAAATGACTAAGGCCATATTTGCTCAACCTGCCTCGATAGTGAGGTAAGTTCAGCATGAATATGAGGTAAGTTGGGCAAAGTAAGAATTGCATAAAAAAAATCAGACGTATGCAACATGATTTTATACAATGCAATAATAAGCCAGCAGTTGCTTGTTAATTAGTGAGATTTTAAAACATTAACATTAATTGCAATGAACTTTGAAATATTTTTTTTCATAAAATGGTAGAAGAAAATCTTTGAATCACTTTTTTTTTACTTTTGGGTGCAAAAATAATGGAACGTCCCGTGTTACCGTCTCGTGCGCCGCATGTCAACGGGCGATGGCTTGATGTGTTCCCCTCCCTTATACCTCTGTTTCCGCCATTTGATGCACCCGCGTGTGGTGCTTAATTTTCCAGATATTTTGATTGCCCAACATGCCCCTCCCTGTCCTATAGATTATTTTTATTTTTCGAACGTTCCTTCCAACGACAACAAAAAGGATAATTCCATTCAAACTTTTACATCCCATTTCACCCCTGTAAGCATTGATTTTCGAAAAGTTCTTTCCTCGTGCACGTCTGCAGCTTCTAAGGAACATACCTTCCAAATTTCACGTTTCTTTGTTCGGTTTAGGCTGTGCGTTGTTTATATGTCGATCAATCATTCAGTTAGTCAGTCACGGAACTGTTTTATATGTATAGATTTTTTTGAATTGTTGAACGTTCCTTCCTGCGACAATAAAAAGGATAATTCCTTATCTCCGAGGATAATTAAAATAGAGTCATTTTCGCGGCGTTTATTGTCAATTAATTGCAGGGTATTCAAGGTGTACGAGGTAGATTGAACGTGAGTACGCAAAGAGAGGCGGGAGGCGGCTTGGCTTTGATTGCAGCTTATGAAGAGTAAATTACAGTGGCTGATATACGCAAAGACGTACAGTGGGTATATTTATACACGGGGATATACAGAAATATAATACGGGTATAAGAGCTACACGTTAGGCATTCAAATTGCTATCGACGTAGGGGGTTTTGCTATGATATACGCGTTGACACGTGTGCCATACCCTGTATATAATTCCCGGCTCGGCTACATATATACATAAAATGTATATATATATAATCATAAATACACACACACACACAGACATACATGCACGACTCATATTACTGAATAGACACGAGTGGGATTCTTACTTAACACTGGAGCGTTGTAAACCTGTCATTATCGCACCCCTAGGTTGACGCGACCTTTCAACGATCGACGCATCTTCCAATCTCGCCCGAAACTGACCTATCAACGATCGAATTAACCGAATTTTTTAATTAAAAATCAAATTCTATTTGCGCTAATTTTACTATCGTTTACTCCACGTTTATTCGAGTATTTTTCCCCATGAGAAAAAAAAAAACAAAACAACAATTGCGATTGTGCGTTTTATCGTGAGCTTACGAAAAAGAATGCTTCCTCGTAGCACCGAATCGATCGATACTCTCATCGAATCCTATAACGCTAAAAAGTAGAAGGGTTCGCGGACGTCGAGTTTTTCTTCCCACTGGAACTTCAACCCTTCGTCGTAAAAAAATCTCCGCTTATGCAGCCGCAATCGACTCCGCTGCATGGAAAATCGTCACGAGGCCGAGAGAACGAGGCAAAAATGAAAAAAAAAAAGGAAAGTGTTAAAAAAAAGCAATTTCTCCGCGATCATTCCCAATTACGATCGTAACGAATTCTAGTGCAAACTGCTTGACGCTCTTTGAGCCTTTCGCTACGGCAGGGCGAGAGAGAGAGAGAGAGAGAGCCACGCGTCTGGTCTACGGATGGGGTGACGAGTTCAACGTGTGCTACAAATCTGACGCCCCCCTCTCTCCCAAGATCACACACGTATCAATATATATATATATATATATATACGTATAGGTACGCAAACACATATACATGAAGAAATATTGCAGTACTAGTACAAGTGCGTGTTATAAGCGTTATAAAAAGTGTCCCTCGGTACGTCCACGCCATCGTGGGAAATGTCGACGCTTCGCAAGGGAGAGAGGAAGAAAATAAAAACATAAAAAAAAAAGGGCAGGAAGATTGTGACACGCGTGTGCGCCAACACAACTGACAGCTTCATCGTATACGTTAACGCGTTCGTACTGTTACAACCTACTTAACTCGATCTGATAACGCACACTCTCGTTATCCTTTGCTTTTTCATTATGATTTCTCAACCCCTTGAGCCACCCTTGCGACGTACACACGTCCCAGCGGATCAATATACAATCTATATATATATATATATATATAAACCGGCTGATCACGCTTGGTTCTTCATGCCTCGTGTATGTGAAATTCGAGTGCCAACTCGGTGACGACTTTGTTACGAGCTTCCCAACACGTCATCGATACACGTCACTTATTTTTCAGAGCATTCAAAGTCACGAGATTCGAGTGGGATGTTCATTGTCAGCGAGATATTAATTTCGACGATTGGACGATTTGAAGTATTCCAGACTAGGAATTTTAAAAGCCCATAAAGTTTTCAATTTTCATTTTCTTTGCACAACATTTTTTTTCAAGTTCTTGAAACATTAATAAGAAGACTTTAAAAAAGGATACTAAAAATATATATTTTTTTATCAAGCCTGAAATTTTATCCTTTAGAATACAATATCGCGTCAAAAAATGGTACTGTACTTTGGATTTGTCAACGCAGGATTTAACGTTCATTTTTGAATTGCAAACGTTTGGATGACAACTCGACGGGGTTAGTCCGATAGTTTAGTGATTCGGAAAAACAGACTTTCTCAGAGAAACACTTGCGAGAGCTTGCAAGGGTTCGGTCTGGTGAGTCTTCCTCGTAGGGCCCTCGAAGAGATCCACCGTCTCAAAGGCTTCGTACAAGTATGCGCCCTATTAAGCCCGCCTAATTTTCGTCAAAAGAGCCGAAGAAGAGAGAAGATGAAGAAGTTAATGAGAATGTTGAAAAATAATGAGGAGAAAAACGTATGTAGTATTTCGAGTCACTGGGGGGAGGGGGAATGCATCAGGAATTTTTGTGCCTCGCGTAACTGACTGGCGACATGCTGGAGTAGGCTGTAAAGAACGCACCTCTCTTTCTTTCTCTCTTGCTCTCTCTCTCTCTCCATATATATCAGTCCATCTGAATCTCTCTGTCCCTCGCTTTATATAATACAAAAGCGAACCTTTATGCCTGTGTACACGGAGAGTTTATATATGCATGACAAACTCGGAGTTTTGCCCTGATTCGTCCAAGGTAAACGAGAGCCGCCCTTGTCGGTGTTCATCGTCGTCGTCGGTGTCGGGGCAAGTCCCGAGATACAAATTACATTTAAATAGAACTCGTGGAACGTGCGGCATTCGCAATTTGAGAGCTAAGAGAGAGGGGGAGAGAGAGAGAGAGAGAGAGAGAGAGAGAGAGAGAGAGAGAGAGAGAGAGAGAGAGAGAGAGAGAAGGGAAGGGAGAAAAAGAGAGAGAGAAGGGAAGGGAGAAAAAGAGGAGGCGAGAGGTGCTGCAGCGTTCAGGGTATAGCCGAGGGTGGATGGGAAACGCGCACAACCGCACCAAATACAGGAATATACAGGAAGGGTGGAAAATGCCGCGTGCGGCGATCCTTCGCGAGTCGTGGAGGAGATCATTCTCAGGGTAGAAACGAGAGAAAGAGACGCGAGACCCGGAACGGTCCAGAGATAAACATAGAAAATCAGAGAGTGAGGGAGAGCCGGAGAGGAATGGAGAAACCTGAAGATAGCAAACGGGAATAGATAAAGACAGAAAGTGACGAAGAGAGAGAAAGAGAGAAAGAGAGAAAGAGAGAGAGAGAGAGAGAGAGAGAGAGAGAAGGAGGGAGGGTGGGAGAGCGAGAGATAGGGATGAATGCTGCTATGTTTGGTTACACCGTCGTATAGAGTACGGTAGCGAAATCGCAGGGTGGTTTGTTACGAAGGATGGTCTTGGGGAGTTTCAGCAAAAGGAAGAGTGAGAAAGGAGAGTCTCTCTCTACTTGGTGCCGCACGCGTATAATCACAGCTTTTAATCTGGTGCTTCTTCCTGACGGTGGAATGGCCATGAAGGGTGATTTTCGGTTCTCTCTCTCTCACACAATCTCGTATTATTTTTGTATTTTTCCAGTGTTCCAACGTATACCGTTGCGGGTTTTTACGTACGAGGATCATTTGAAAAATTTCCGACCTTATCAACAAAAAATAATGTAGAAAAAAATTTCTCTCACCGCCGGATAAATGGCTTTGATATATGTAAACCGTAAAAATTTCAAGTCATTCTGATCATCACTATGTCTATGGCACTCTTTCAAATTTGCCAGCTGACGTTGCTTGGCAACAATGGAGAAAACCAAGTATCGCGCAGTGATAAAGTTCCTTCATTTGAAAGGAATAAAAGACTCAGGAAATAAAAGATGAGTTAGACTCTGTATACGGTGAAGCCTCCCCTTCATTTATAGCGCTCAAATATTGGGTGGCCGAGTACAAACGTGGTCGTACGAGCATTTTAGACGAGGAACTTTCCGGCCCCCTGAATATCGCCTGCAACTGACGAAATGGTCGATTTAGTGCATCGAGCAGTGATGGAAGATCGTCGATCGACTGTTAACAATATTGCTGAGGCTCGTGGGATATCATCTGAAAGGGTGCTCAAGATTTTACATCAAGATTTGAATATGAGGAAATTAACCGCGCGCTGAGTGTCGCGCTTGTTAAAGATCGAGCAAAAGCGCGTGCGGGCGGACATGTCTTAGCCTGTATAAAAAAAAATCTGGCGGAATTTTTGCGGCGAACGATAACCGTCGATGAAACCTGGATACACCATCGTACGCCAAGAGACCGAACAACAGTTAATGCAGTGGATTGCGGTGGGGCAACCAGCTCCGAAGAAGGCAAAGGTCGTTCTTTTTGCAGGAAAAGTAATGGCGACAGTTTTTTGGGATATCCATAGAATAATTCTTATCGATTATCTTGCAAAGGGTGAAATAATCAACGGACTACATTGCATTGCTGGATGAATTGAAAAGAATTTTCGTTCATTCCAACGATGGAAAATTTAACCTCATATCTTTTATGCTCCAACTTTGCTTCAAAATAACTTTACCACGCCATAAGTAATAAATAAATAAATAAATAAATAAATAAATCAATCAATCAATCAATCAATCAATCAATCAATCAATCTCTCTCTCTCTCTCTCTCTCTCTCTCTCTCTCTCTCTCTCTCTATATATATATATATATATATATATATATATATATATATATACACACATATACAGTGGGTAAAAAAAGTATTTGTACCCCGCATGTTTTTCGCATTGTCCAAAAAAATAAAATGCTTTAGCATTTCATTTTTTTTCGAAAATTTTTGTCGAACATTTTATTTTTCTTCGAAAAAAAGCTAAAGTATTTTTTTTTCGCAGGATAATTTGAAAAACACGCGGTGTACAAATACTTTTTTTACCCACTGTACATACTTAATATTGGTTATCAGCACATCCGGCTATTTTAAGGATGTTATACGTATTGGTTCATGAATTGGTAACCTTTCGGACATAACGGTCCTTGAAGTCACTTTTGTATGAACATGCTGCTATTTATCTAAAGCAGATTTTGGCTATTATGAGGATAGTCCGCTGATTTTTTCTATGTGTGTATATATATATATATATATTTAATTTTCAAACTATACCATGAACATATCGTAGAGGGAGCCCTACATGGTGCACACATTGAGAAAGAAAGAGATAGCCAGCGGAATACGAAGAGATCCAGGGCGATGTCGAGAGAGAGAGAGAGAGAGAGAGAGGAGGGGGGGGGGGGGGGGCATGCGGACCAGGAGAGAAATGAAAAGCAAGTGAAGAATCTCGATGATTGCGAGAGCAGAACGAATGTACGAAATTGAAGGAGAGAAAAAAAGAGGATCGAGGAGAAGCAACCGAGGGCATCGCAGTATTTAGCAAGACTCCACGGGGGTTCCCCCCGAAGAAAATAAAACGGGGGTGGATAGAAAAAAAGAGAGAGAGAGAGAGGCTGGAGTGTACGAGAGAATGCCACGCGTCGGCCGTTATTGCCTCTTACATGTACACATACAACGGGACGAAAATGAAAAAAAAATAGCTGCTAATGGATATGGCTCTAGAGAGAGCTTCGAGGGAGGGAAAGAGAGAGAGTGAGAAAGAAAGACTGGACATATCAACGATCGCCGTCCATGCCTCGACGATACACACGTACGGACATCGAAGTGTGTCTGCATAGATGTGGGAATCCCCGTCGTGCAATTTTGCATTCGAGCTAGCTCTCTCGCTCTCTCTCTCTCTCTCTCTCTCTCTCTCTGTAAACGACGAGAGCTCTTTCAACAACCATCGCGAGGGGTTAGCGCGCTGAAGAGTTCAAAGACGACATGGTTTAACCCTGACATCGCGAAGACGAACAAAAAGACGAAAAATAAAAAAAATTTAATGGGAGAGACACTCGGCAGATCTTGAGAACCGACTTTGCACAGCAAAATAAAAAGAATAAGAAAAAATAAATAAAATAAGACGAGAATCGAAGATTATCCGTGAGCATTAAATCGACAATCATCGCAGACGTTGAGTATCAACGGAGCACGAGTAGCGCCCAGAAGAAATGAGAGCGGACAGATGAAGAACAAAAAAAAATACGGAAAAAATGAAAGAAGAAATCAATCAGGACGGAAACGCGGTCTCAAAGGGAGCGCCGGCGATCGTCGACTCGACGATTGAAAAACAAGAGAACCAGGAAGAAAATAGTGGAAAAAAAGTAATTATAAATATGTGAAAAGAAATAATAAAACGAAATACGAACGATGGAATATTGTCGGAACGTGCGAGGAACACTCTTCGTAAGTGTGTATATATATATATGTCCAACGACCTTTTTCGTCGTTCGACCGATCGATCGAGGTCTTCTTCGCGATCCTGGACTCAAGAGAAAGAAGAGACGAAGCGAGCGGAAGAGTCAAAGAGAGAAAAAATGACAAGGGAGAGAAGCTCCGCGGTGGGACGAGCGCGAGAGATCTCATCGCGGAGATAGTCGCGGGTGTGCCTCAAGTTCGTTCTCCGACAGAGAAAGCGACGTTGAGATCGAGGAATGGAAAAAAAACGACTGAAGAAGCAGAAAAAACACCGACTGGCAAGGGAGAAAACCTTATCGTTGTGTCAAAGTTCTGTCTCTCTCTCTCTCTCTCTCTCTCTCTCTCTCTCTCTCTCTCTCTCTCTCTCCTTTCTCCCTCGTTTCCAGCTCGTGTACAGAAACAATATACCGCCTCGAGAGGAGGATGTCCCGGGAGGGCACGAGACACACGTAAGACGATACGCCGTCATATTTCTCAACGATGAAAAAAGACGAAAAAAAAGGAAAAGAAAAAACGGACACGTCTCGTCAATCTATTCCACCAGAAAAGGGCCAGAATTTCGTGCGTGTGCGTCTGTGCCATCTGACATCGAAGATCTTGCGATATATCGATATATGTGGATCGAACCACAGTTATGTATGAACGGATATATATATATATATATATACATACACATTTTGCTTGGGTGCTCATCGAATGCGACAACTGACCACGACTCGTATGGCCACTAGAACAGCTTCCATACAGTAAAGAAAAGACATCCAAGATAAATAATTCAAGCATATCTTCATTGCGTGCCCAAAGGATGGGGAAAAAATTGAGAAATTTGAAGGAAAGAGACAAAAAAATCGAAAAGCCGATTTTCTTGTGAATTAGCTACTTAATTCGATTTCTCCATTATGTACGGCGAAAAAGAAGGAAAATAAATGACGGCCTGATAAGTTTCAAGGTGTTTTATTCGAGAACCGGAACAACAGTGTATTGGTGAAAGTCAATTTGTTGAGGGAAAAAAGTGAAGAAAAATTAGTAGAGGCAAGCAATTTCAAATATATTCGGAGCTCGTGCGAAGTTAACTGACATGTTTGAGGCAAACATCGTCTGAAGATGTCAAATTACCGGATGGCGTTGAATTCCATCGTTGGAATGCAAGGAATTTTTTTTCTTCATAATGCTCAACTGTTGTTTTGACACATTTAGAGTACGAAACCACTGAAACCATTCAAATTCTGATATGTACATACTTCGTATTTTCAAATTCAACCGAGATATTCAGGTGTTCTGTTTCTCGTGACGCACCATGTATATATAATGAAATGTTCTTTCTCTCTCGTCAGAGATCATCAATATTGTTTAGCTCTATTCAGCAGTTTTCTGCCATGGTTGTCTATTACGGCCATTACAATTATGGTGACCGAATGTTGAATCACGATTATTATATTTAATTTCTCGTTCTATGTGTTTTAGTTACAATTCCAATAAACGCTTAGAGCGCTCATGGGGTGGTTTACCACCCCGTCGAATTTATAATCCATGCCTTATTTTCGGGTCATTGATCAATCTTTCTCCAACATTCAATGGATCAGCCCCAAAGTTCAAGATCCAAGCTGAAAAAAGTATTCGTATAGTCTTCCTGATAAAGTGCACGATGTGAATGTTATGTCGAGCTAAAAACCGCCAGGGTGAACCACGCCCCTATGCACTTCTCGTCACAGGACCGGGGTGTGCACACTCTGAGGCCTAAGTATTCGATGTACAATAATCATAACGAATTCGAAAGAAACGTGGATGATCGTTCGATGCCAGTTTTATTATTTCGCAAGCGGAGAATGTACGATGGGAAGAAAAGCTCGGGAGAAGCTCAATGCGTGTGTGGGTGTACGTTTCGCTCAGTCCGTGTAGCGGAATTAATCCAACGACGTATTTATTCTTGTACGGTCGTGGGGATTTTAGTGCCTCGGCATATTCCTCGAGAGCGAGCATGATCGCTGATTAAAAAGGATCCGGACTCCTGCTCCGGAAAAGCGAGATAGATGTGCAGAAAAGAAGATGGTACGTCGTGTGAGGAATGCGAGAAGTTGGAGGAGGAACAAGGAGAGAAAAAAACGATAAATGTGCTGGAATGGTGATGGGGGTGCGGGGGAGTCTTTGCACGCCTTGGGCTTTCTGCCGATTTCTTCGAGAAGAGTCCCCGATAAGATACGTGCGAGAGTCGCCAATAGCGGCTTGATGGAAAAGTGTTCCGAACCTTGGCACATCAACTACGCGAATCAATGTCAAAATCGGCAATCTCATTGTCGCCTATATCTTCGACGCGCATTTTTTTTCTTGCTCTTCGTCAAATTTCATTTCGATGAAGAGAAAAGAATCTTGCCGATTGAACGACAGGAAATTAGAATGCCATACGAATTTCGTCCCGGAACGCAACGAGAATTCGCTTTCTATTTGTTTTTATTATTCTTGTGATTGTTCAAAAAAGTTTTTTTTTCTTTGCCATTTGGACTGTCAATCTTCGATGAGGATATGAACGGTTCGAGTGATTTTCGTCGGCCTACAACTGCCAACGAAAATTCTACACCAATTCGAAAAAGTTCACTTTTCCTTCGTTCCATCGACGCAGACTTCAACATCGTCGTAACCAATCGCCAAAGCTCGCAATATTGTACGAAGGAACTTCGAGCGAACGCAAAAAAAATTAACAAAGTCGGAAATCCGCCAATTTCCCAAAGCGAAGCTTCAATCTCGCGAAACAAAAAGAAACGAGGCAACTTCAACGCTATTCGATAACTTCTTTCGGCTAAACACGTTACACATTCCATTTGATAGGATGCGATTTGCCGATAAGATGCCAACGACTGTGCGCTCCGTGGCGAGAAAACATTCGGGGGTGGTCCGGAGAAGAAATAGTAGCGGGGATGGAGAGAAAGAGAGAGAGAGAGAGAGAGAGAAGAGCTGCAGAGTCGAGAGAAAAAAAAGACGAGGGAAAAGTACAAAACGACGAAGCGGAAGAAGAAGAAAAGTGGAAGACTGCTGCTTGCCTCAAGTCGCTGGGGTGGTACATTCTATACTGTGAAAGTCGACAGTGCCGGTTGGGTGAGAAATACATAATGCAGTAGCCGGACGTCTCCGACACCCCCTAACTCACCCTCCGGTCGTTTCTTACCCCATACCCTTCCCCGCATACATACGAGAGAGAGAGAGAGAGAGAGAGAGAGAGAGAGAGAGAGAGAGAGAGAGAGAGAGAAAGAGAGAGAGAGAGAGAGAGAGAGAGAGAGAGAAAGAGAGAGAGAGAGAGAAGAGAAGATCGCGACGAACTCGAGCGAAGGGAAAGGAAGGATGCCTAGTAGCCGGTAACCAAAAGTCTATATATACATGTACATACGCATACACCCTCACATACATGTATATATAAAGCTCGAAGTACGAGAGCCCGGCGAACCGCGAGAGCCCAAGGACTACGACGGGTTAGCGGGGCAGGGGATGAAGTTGCATTGATTTACGCGGGTGGAACCGGCAAAGGGTGTCACAAGCTCACTTCTCCCCCTCCTCCGACCCAACCTTAGATATATTTTCCAAGGAATGAGAGAGCGAGAGGGAGAAAGATAGAGAGGGAGGCAGATAGAGAGGGAATATAGCGAGGACGTGGGGCCAACAATTCACTCGCCTCCGGTTTCTAAGCCCATCCATTACGACGCCGGCATTGTTGCGGTTACTTTAGCACGTCTATCGAATTCGCATGGCGGCACGATGCCCAGTGTAAAATAGAGGAAAAAAATAAGAAACGCGCACGAAAAGTATAACTGAATATTAAAATTATGTCGATCTATATGTATATGTATACGTGTACATATTTATAGAGAAGGTATCCCGTGCGGAAATTGAAATCGGGCTTTGATCAGGCCCATGTTAATTTTCCTTCCATGGGCCGGTCACACTTTGCTACCGAGGGCCATTGAAGGCAAAATAACCAGAGCCTTTAAAATTGCCTCAACAGTGCCACATAACAAATTATTGCAGCCATATACGTACGTGCGTGTGTGCGTGCACTGTGAAAAAGAAATGTGTTATTTCAATACATTTGAGGCTTAGAATTTTGTCGCATATTTTGACACGTTTGATCCCGCGTTTTTCCAATGAACGAACTGCATGCGTGTTGGTTCACGGCATCACAGCTCGTCTACTAAACGCATAGTTTAATTATTATATTTCATCGATCTCGATAATTATTATGCCACAAATTCGTTTGTCAAGCAATTTATATTGATTTGCCCCGATAAAAGCAAAGTCTGGTAGTATTGGGGAAATGGCTACTAGGGAATCCACAACTACACCCCTTAAAGGCCTGTACTTGGTCTCCATACTTAGGCCATAGTTTTAGTCAACCTATCTACCCTACTATCCCCTAATAGGAGCCCGGTCCGGCTCTTTTACGGAGAACCCCACTATGGAATCCACAAATAATCCCTTGTAAAATTTTCCGCACGGAATGTCTGTTTATTATCTTGATACTCTTTCATTCTCAAATGATTCGATGCATTGTAACGAATTTCCGGTTGTATTGCAATGCATACTGGATTCCAACTTAGACCCTTTAAAAATTGTAAAGGTTCCCTAAATTTAAAGATTATATACAGGGTGCTAAGGAGATAGTGCGGAAAACTGAAAATTGTGCACTGTAAAAAATAAATGTGTTACTTCAATACGTTTTAGGCTTGAAATTTTGTCGCACATTTTGACACTTTTGTTCCGGCGTTCGTTTCATAGATTCAAAATATAATCAAATATATATATATGAGTCAGTAAAAAGATCTTCGAAGGTTTTTATACGCGAAATAGAGAGGTGGGGGTTGTAGAGAGAGCGAGGGAAAGAGGGAGAGAGAGTCGGACAGGCAAAGAGAGAAATTATATGCCTGTTATGTTCGATCGATTATATATTTAATCGATTGTGATAATTATTATGTCATAAATTATCTAGTTAAGCTATTTATTCTGTTTTGCCTCTATAATGGCAAAGTCTAGTAGTATTAGGGAAATTGCTACTAGGGAATCTAAACCTACTCCCCTTAAAGGCCTTTATTTGATCTCGGTACTTGGACCATAGTTTTTGTCAACCTAACTTACTTGTTATTCCCTAATACGGGCCCGGTTTGGCTCTTTTTATAGGAATCCCTACTAGGCAATCCACAAACCGTGGATTTTCTAGTAAAAATGCCTTGTTTCAAGGGCCTTCCTATAAAATTCCTATAAAAATCCCTTGTACCGGGGCCTTCAAGGGATCCCTTGAAGGCCCCTAATTGTATTAGGGATGCCCTGTCAATTTTCTTACCCACTATTTGCAATACATTTTTTAAGTTCTCATTTTTTCTTCATTTTTTTTGGAAAATTTTTGTTAAGAATGTTTACGAAATTAGAACACTTCGATCTTTCGATTCGGTGCGATTTTATGGTGAGAAGCGCCCCTTACCAAAAGACACGGGGCTATTTCGGTGAAGGGAGCGGAGAACGTTCTTACACAAATTGGCCGCTCGTACACGCAGCCACATGTAGAAATATACGTAGGATTTAGTGGATAATAGACACGAAAAAGGGGTCGGCCCTTTCGGTTGACCATTTACGCCTGCACGAATAAGCGGACACGCCGGAGAGACAGGGTCAGAGAGAGAGAAAGAGAGAGAGAGAGAGAGAGAGAGAAAGAGACTATTAATTATAGTGGGACATACGCGTGCCCGTAGTTTTCCGGAGGGACGAGCGCACAGGGGACCGATTTTGGGCTCCTGGACGACTTCGTAGTTGCCACACTGTGAGCTGAGCAACGCGCGGTCGCAAAGTTTCGAGACGCGGCTTGACCAGGAAAGAGATGGACAGTGAATACTATATCTATTGGGCACTTGTGCATTTACGTATTATCTACGTAAATACACGGGCAGTTTTGTGCGAAATTGTAAATCGACATTGGTATATTACGATTTGATACAAAGGTTTTTTTTTAGAGAGGTTGCGAAATATAAATATTTTGTAGAATAAAATATGAGATTGATGTTTGTTGGAATGTAGTGAGTCGTTGGAATGTAGTGAGAATCAATTTTTTTCAATTGCCCAAAATTTGTTTTGTTCCCAATTCTAGATGCGAAAAATCCACGAACATTTTTCGAGAAGCTCATTTGGTAATGTACAACCGAACTTCGCACGAAAAATATATCTTTGACATAACAATAGGGAAATAAAAATATAAAAAAGAATTTTAATATGAAAAAAATATAAAAAAGGAAATAAAATATAAAAAAGAATTTCATTGCGTTTCGACAATGCAAACTGTAGCACTATTTGAAAAACAGGTGTTTATGAACAAGGACCATTTGCGTTTATTTGGGTTCTTTGGGTGTTTTACGTATGTCGTCAGCATCAAAACGACATTAAGCAAGCTAAAAAATTTCGACGCCGCCATCTCTTGCCGTAATGCTTGGTTAATTTTTAAGCAACTCAACGCCACTGGATGCCATTCCTGAGTTCTATACGTATACGATACATACTCTACGTGAGTGATCGACACCCACGCATTTTGATTACAATTATCAGCGACTAGCTTCCGCCCGCGTGGAATTTGGCCCATAGAAACTTCATTACCAGTTGCATCCCTTATTAGAGGGTTGTTTCAAAAATATCTAAAATGTGCGTTTTATTAGTTGTTTTAAAGAATATTTATACGACGTTTTCAGTTCATTCAAGCAAAAAACACAATTTTCCATATAAACTTATAAATTCCATTTAATCTTTTTACGGGTTGATTTTCGAAAAATCCTTGCTTAGTGCACCTCTACACCCTTTAAGGAACATGTCTTCCGTATTTTATTGAGATAAAAGCAGGCAATTCGATTTTCCCAAACAAACTTCAACACCCAGTTGCAACCCTGATTAGGGATTGTTTTAAAAAATCCTAAAATATGTTTTTTATTATTTATTTTGACGAATAATTATACCAAGTTTCAAATTGATACACGTAAGTAATACAATTTTCCATACAAACTTTTACACCCCATTTCACTCTCTTAGGAGTTGATTTTCGAAAAATCCTTTCTTAGTGCACCTTTACACCTTCTAAGAAACATTATGTTCCAAATTTAATGTTTCTACCTTCAGTGGTTTAGGCTACGCGTTGTCTATATGTCAGTCAGTCATTCAGTCATCCAGCCAGTCGGTCAATCACGGTACTGTTTTATATGTATAGATTACCGCGCGCGATTTTTTCGGAACGTTTCTCAGTCTATTGATCTGTGCCTTTATCTATGGAATTGAAGTTTGCATCGTTGGGATGCAACGAAAATTCTTTCCAATTTTTTATTTTTCTTATTATAAATCATATTTTGACATTTTTTTATAGATCACTAAATGAGAATCCGAAAGAATGTTCCCGTGATTTTCGTCGCTCAAATTTTCCAAAGAAAATGTGGGAAATAAAACAAAAAAATATTTTCGTTGCGTTTCAACGATTCAAACTTCAACGTCATCTTTATCTAGCAATTAAACTGTCAAAAGTTCGAGTCATTCGATCCAGTCGTTTTTGAGAAAAGTTCCAAATTGTCTATAGCTTTGGAAAAAAAAAGCTTTTCAAGAAATCTGACAGCTTGGGATTCGATCATAAATCGAATAGGGCTGGAATGTCTCGTACGTATCAGAGCATACATATATATATGTATATATATATATGACATTCGTATCGGCAGCAATGGAAACCGCGAGAGCTGGCGCGAACCGTGTGACGAGGGCACCAAGTGTACGAAACCGTGGCTAGTATTGTAGTTTAGAATCGACACGAAACTCGACGTCGACCCCGGTGAAAGAGAGTGAAAGAGAGTTAGTGAGAGTGAGAGTGAGAGAGGGGGGGAGGGGGGGGGGGGAGAGAGAGAGCGAGAGAGAGAGCGAGAGAGAGAGAGAGAGAGAGAGAGAGAGAGAGAGAGAGAGAGAGAGAGAGAGAGAGAGAGAGAGAGAGAACCCCCGTCGACGAGTGTCGGCCGTGTATACCGATCGCGGGTATGGCTGACTCGGCAAATGTAATCTCGCATTTGCCCAGTGGTTCTTCGAGTCTTAATATTTCCAAGTTGCTGAATTCCCATGAAACTATTCCCACTAGATGTACCCATGCATTTTTTTCCATCCTTGGACAACGCGTATTAATTTAATCTTATTTTGTATAACGAAAAATCTCGTAATTCTGGCCAAACGAAAATGAGATCACGTAGCAGAAAAAAAAAAAATCGCTCATCGCGTTGATGAGCGTAGATTAAGGGGGGGACTGCAGAGTAATTATTTGAAGAAGTGCTGTAACACTTCCAGGCACTTGTGCAAGATTTATATTCAAATTTTGAACGTTTACACACGTGGCTCTGAATATTGTAGCGATAAAAAAAAACATTACAGCAAAAAAGAAAGCCGTCACATAATTTAGCGATGCGCCATTTTCGTTTTTGAGGGTAAAAAAAATTACTTGGCATTCATAAATTTATAATTGAAGTGGAATATTTGCTAAAATCGATAAATATTAAAATACCAACAAAAATTAATAAAATGATTGGTTAATTTAAAAACAAAAATTATTGGACCCAAATAAAATCTTTAAAAAATCGATCTTCACTACGCCATATTGAATAGTAAATTCGTCAGTATCCGATTGATTCTCAGTACATACCGGCCATACTAACCGGATAAATCGACAAGCTAATATATATCTATATATATATATATATATGATGATGAGAAAAGAAGAAAAAAAAGCAACGGGTAACAAAGCTTTTGTTCGCGAGGATCAAAAGGCGAGTGGAAAAAGCGTCGCGATACGTGGCTCGATCTCGTGTCCGACTGGAGAACCACTGCGGGGGCCGTATACGGTGACCAGTGGTGCGAGTAAACCAATAACGCGGCCGCCAACCCTCGTCCGTGCAGAGCCAGATTCAAATCCCGGCGTGTGGGTGCACGTTAACGTCATTTCGCGTGTTTCCACGTTTCGCGGGACATTTCGCGGATCTATTCATCCGGGGATTTCTCCGGCTGCGATGTCCGCAACGGAGAGAATTACAACTGTTTGGTATGTTATATAATGCATTATTTTCGCTGCGAGACCCACCGAGTGTGTCTTTTCGTTTCTCTTAATCTCTTGTCCGGTGTGGATCTTTATCTTTATCTCTCTCTCTCTCTCTCTCTCTCTCTCTCTCTCTCTCTCTCTCTCTCTCTCTCTCTCTCTCTCTCTCTCTCTCTCTCTGTCTCTCTCTCTCTCTCTCTCCCTCTCTCTCTCTCTCTCTCTCTCTCTCTCTCTCTCTCTCTCTCTCTCTCTCTCGCTCTGTTTTTTGTTGTATTTTATCGTTTCGAAGCTTTGTATTCTATCCTTCAAAAATATTTTTTATCTCATGTCTATCGGATAGTAAAAAAAAAATTCACGCTGAAAATGCTCAAACATTCCTATTTCGATACCGAAAAAAGGAGGTACTATGATAAAGCTATGTTGTCTGTAAAATCACTTGCTTCTCTTTGCAATCGATAAAACATTGAGCCAGGGTCAGATTCGACATACATTGACGGGGAGAAAAATGTGAGGTGCAAACCTGACGTGAAAAATGTATTTAGACGCAATTAATTTGTTGCTGTAATTTCACGATCGATTATTGATTTGCGAATGATTTATTCTCGCAAGAATTACACGGATTTCACTGTGTTTTTCCGGCTGTCGTTCTCACAGAACGACTCAGCTCGACTAATAAATCAGTGGTCCCGAATTCATAGAGTCACTGTCTCGATTCAGAGTGAGTCCTACGGTCACGGACTAATCGCTGCCGTTAACTACAGAGTTCTCATTGAAACGTTCGGTAACCGTTGCTGTTTTTCCAATATAATTTCTATCCCCGAAATCTCCGGGCCACGTGACGCTTTTTGTTCCTATATTCGTCTAATGCCGGAATACGAATAAAAGTGAACAAGTGAACGGTCATGACTTTTCCTTGAGAAACTACGCCACATCTTCCGACTTTGAATTTATTTATTTAGCCTGAATAGCCGGTAACCTTGCTTGAATTCTCAAACGCACACTCCTGTGTGCATTATCTGCAGCGCATAGAAAAAAATTAAGCGGCGACCTGATAATCAAGCAGGTGGCTTGTCCTACCTCAAGCTACTTCATACGCTTCACTATTATTTTGCTTCAAGGATGTTTTCCAAGGCAAGAAATACATTATCAATCAATCTAACAGTTTCTTTCTCTCTTTCGAATCACAATTATTATGCTCAATTCGAATTGACTCTCCTGTCGCGCTCTATTATTCCAGTCTATTGCCGTGCGAGCTCTAACGAAGATTTCTCGAGCGTGTCCAACGAGATATATACCCGATAATGGGCCCGTTATTGTAATTTGTACCAGTGCTACACACATATATATAGGACATACACGGTGAGGAAATTGAAAGAAGAAAGTAGTCGTCGAGGGGCAAAAGGAGAAACGGATGAAAACGCGAGCGATGGCAAATTGAGAGTCTCTGGTTTTCTCCGGAGATATCTGCGCGCTCGCGGACTTCGCGTTCCCGCGTTCATAGCAAAAGCGCGAAATCGAAAAAACGGGAAAAGAAAGGAAAAAAAAAATAAATGGAGGCAAAACGTCGAGAAGACTCGTCGGAATTACCGAAGAGAATGGAGAGAGAAAGAGAAAGGGAGGAAGAGAAATGGAGAGCGAGAGAGAGAAAGAGGTGTACCAGGCGTATCCAATTTGATGGCATTACAATAACGGGGGTAATGTCTGAGAATAATGAAATTTCCCCCCAATCACCACGACTCGCTTGGAATATGTTCCAGTATAGCTCCATGGCAGGGCTTGACGGCGTACCATCGCGTCGAGTCTGTCTTTCTCTCTTTCTCTCTCTCTCTCTCTCTCTCGCTCTCTCTCTCTCTCTCCCTCTCTCTCTCTCTCTCTTTCTCTCTTCCTCGTTTATCTACTACCCCGATGTCACCCTTCGTTCTCCAGTCTCGTCGCCTATATATTATTCCTCATCCTTGCAAAATCCACGCATCTCTCTCTCTCTCTCTCGCTCTCTTTATCTCTCCCTCTTTCTCTCCCTTCCTGATCCACCCGCGCTCTTCGATTCCGCCATTCTCGTTTCCTCATTTTCCTTCGTCGTCCTTTCCACCCGGGACATTCCTCGGTACACGCAACTGACGGCCACGTTTGCTCGGCTGCGCGAGCTCGCGCTGAATTCATATTCCCGAAATTGTCTCTCCCCGAGGCGTAAAAAATTCTCCGTATTTTCTTCTCCTTCTCAACGTTCAATCGAATGCACGAGAAAAATTACGATAAAGAAGAAATTGTCGAATACGGGGACAAGATCTTCAAGATAAGCGAGATTCGACGAGAAACGAGGCGACAGATTGTCGCTGAACTTTTTTTTCATCAAGATCTCCGGACCTATTGTCTCAACGGCGTTTTATGGGAAAACTGACGCGGCGTCTTGTACTCTTCTTTCGAGAATAAAATTATTCTTCGTATGTCAATTCATAAATTTTGATTTTTTTAATTCTTTGGGTTTTTGTTTTTTAATTTTCCCAAACAAATAAATACTGGGCCCATATATCTAACCCAAACAATTCTATTTATAAATCTTAAATTTTTTATTCTTCGGGTTTTTTTTTTGTCAGGGAAATAAATACTGAACTCATATATCTAACCCAAACAATAGCATTTATAAATCGTAACTTATTAATTCTTCGGGTTTTTTTCCTCAAAGGAATAAATACTAAACCCATATATTTAACCCAAACAAGCCCAAACGATTTCATTCACAAATCTACTCTTTCTAATTCTTCGGCTTTTTTTTCTCAAAGAAATAAATATTGAACACACATGACCCAACGCAAACAAACCCAAACAATTGTGAAACATTTATTACGAACGCAAAAGTCGAATCAGCGAAGAGAAAAATTCATTTTTCCAAATCGAAGCTAAAGGCACACGAATAAGACAAAATTTTACTGTGGGTAAACGCTTTTTAACGTTACGCTCTTTCGATCGCAAAAGGAACCGTGGTGTGTAAGTTTCGAGTGCAGAGCTGCTGTTTTGTACGTGGCAAATATATAGAGGCAAGTTTCGACGATAATAAATTCTTCTCTCTCTCTTTCTCTCTCTCTCTCCTTCTCTTCTTTCTTCTCTCTTCCTTTAATCCGGATGTGTATATATGTGCGTTAGGTACAGTATACAGTCGCGGTGTTTCTGCTGTAATGGAATATTACACGGACCATTAAAGAAGCGTTAATCTTGGCCACAACAAGCAGTTCACGAGAGGTAGGAGCCAGCCGGGTTGAGCGAGAGAAGGCAAGGGAAGCAGAAAGAGGCCGGAAAGGCACACCGGGATGCTCGAATCTCCGGCGGATTAACCGTGACGCTTTGATCCTTCTCGCTGCGCGGCGCTCCCTCCGGCTAAATTCTCAAACCCATTCGTGCTTTTTCCTCGTTCCTTTCTTGTCCCTTTCCCTCCTCCCTCTCTCGCTCTCTTTACCGGCTTGAGACTGTACACGACTCCCCCTCTTCGTGACGCCTCGAGGGTGCTCGTGCAATTTGTTAAAACAGCTTGCGAAAAAAAAAGTAAATTCTCACTCTCCTTATCGCGGGGTATGCGTGATTTATTAAACCGGACGCAGAGTTTATTCCGAGGTAGTTTTGTAGAATTCATATACACTGCGACGATACTACGATTATGAGAATGAAGAAATTTAATTTTTTTTTTCGGATTTTTAATAGTACGAGTGGTTGAATTTTTTTTTTTATTATAGAGATTTTTTTTCTACGTCTTTCCTGATTGATGTCGTTTGAGAATTTTTTTATTAAGAGTCCTCAATTGGAATTTGTTGGATATCAAAAAAAAAAAATCTTTCTGCGATTCCGTTCAGGGTAAATAAATAAATCCATAGTCGGGAGATTTAGCGTGGATTCTTATGGAAAAGGCGTGATGACCGTTCTGTTGCATCGCATCTTCGTTGGAGCTCGCATGGAAATAGAATAGAATAATGGAGCACGACAGGAGATTCGATTCGAATTGAGCGCAATAATTGTGATTCGAAGGAGAGAAAGAGACTGTTCGATTGATTGATAATGTATTTCTTGCATTGGAGAACATCCTTGAAGCAAAATAATAGTGAAGCGTATGAAGTAGCTTGATGTAGTACAAGCCACCTGCTTAATTATCAGATAGCCGCTTAATTTTTTTTATGCGCTGCAGATAATGCTCACAGGAGTGTGTGTTTGAGAATCCAAGCAAGGTTACCGGCTATTTAGGCTAAATAAATAAATCCAAAGTTGGAAGATTTGGCGTAGTTTCTCAAGGAAACGTCATGACCGTTCTCTTGTTCAGTTATATTCGTATTCCGGCATTTAGACAAATATAGGAACAAAAAGCGTCACGTGGCCCGGAGATTTCGGGGATCGAAATGATATTGGCAAAACAGTAGCGGTTACCGAATGTTTCAATGAGAAATCTGTAGTTAACGGCAGCGATTAGTCCGCGAGCGTAGGACTCATTCTGAACCAAGACAGTGACTCTATGAATTCGGGACCACGGGAATCAAGTGATTTCATGCAAATGTGAAATGATACTTCACTGTACTACGATTTTTTTTCGACTTTGCAGGACAATTGGCTACTCTCCCAGTGAAAGTCTCTTCGGACTACCTATCACGCACACGTTTAACGGCGTAACGAACAACTTCCTCGTAAATGCGTACCAACGGATCATTTCGTTTGGCAAATACGCAAGAATCGCAAATTTCCTCAAGTATATCCCCCCTCCCCCCAATTATACGAGTCCGTCGACATATACTTTCAACGCGAAAGCACGGACGCAACGATGTCAACGGAATGAAGTTTGTGCGCGCGTATTCTCATACATTACGAAGCTATACCTTATTGTCGCGTATACCGACTTTTTCGAAGGCAGTATTATACAAATAACGGCCCAAAGTTTTTGTCGAGCGAATGGAGAAGCACGCGGCGTAGCAAAGCTCCTCCTCGCGCGTTATTTTGCCGCCGAAGAACCCTCCGCCAGGGGTTTTCGTTACCCTCTTGGGCGAGGGACGACCAAATGAGAGATAGAGAGAGAGAGAGAGAGAGAGAGAGAGAGAGAGAGAGAGAGAGAGATATGGATAGATAGGGAAAACGAGAGAAGGGAAGGACAAAGAGCAAGGGAGAAGGCAATACAAGCTTACCAACGATATGAAGGGTGACGGCCTCGCATCCCCTTTCTCTTTTGCCTCATACTCGTAGCCATTACGAGGAGACGCGAGAAACTAGAAGCGCGGCCCGAGACGATACGGAAACGGTGCGTTGCTATATACCGAGGGGTCGAGAACGAAAAAAAAAGAGTGAGAGAGCACGAGAGAGGCAAAGGTGGAGAAAGTGAGATAGAGAAATCGAGAGAGAATGAGAGAGAGAGAGAGAGAGAGAAAGAAAGAGAGAGAGAGAGAGAGAGAGAGAGAGAGAGAGAGAGAGAGAGAGAGAGAGAGAGAGAATGATGGAATAAAGGAGGAAAAAAAGAAGGGCACGAAGGAGCGAAGAGGGAAATGAGATGGGAGGAGGCAAGAACGAGGAAAGGAGAAAGAAAAGACTTTCGTCGTGAAGCGACACCCCGTACTTCCCTTTCACTTTTTACGCTAAGCGAGCGGCCCTATGCTCGTGCGAGAGAGAGAGCGAGAGAGAGAGCGAGAGAGAGAGAGAGAGAGAAAGAGATCCTTCTAGCCACCGTTTATTGGACCCATGCAAATATCCATGGCAACGCGCGGAGGGCTCTGCCGCTAGCGCCCTCAAGCCACCGGAATTGCCATGACACCTCCGCGTCTTCTTATCCTTTTTTTTTTTCATTTCTCCATAGTCTGCAATAAGTTATGTATGCCGGGAGCTATACATTCCCGCATCGTTATACTTCGCAAACGCGAAAGGGAAAGAAAGAGAGAGAGAAGGAGCTCAAAGAACAGAAAAATTCCGATCCACGAAACGATTGCAAAGAAATCGTATTATCATTTTTATTTCTCGGAGGAAAAAAAACTCCCTGTTTGGTCGCGATCAACGCAAACAAGAGTGCAGCAAAATTGAAAAAAAAAGAGGGACGAAAACAAAGTAGGGTACACCGACCAGTGAATGGATGAAAACTTATTTATATTTAAAATAAGTAATGAATAAAAATTGTCGATAAAAATTCGAATCACTATAATTTGGCGAAAGAATCACAGGTGTCAAAAACGATTTCTTAGTTTAATATCGAGTTTTGACGCCACACGGAATTTTTCTAGTTTGTGGTACTTGCATACCGCGCAACTTACATTAGTTACGATACGGCTGTATAGGTGTGCTGAAGGCGAAAACAAAAGTTTTATGAGTTTCGAGGATAAGTATTAGTTTTGTCATTTAAGGTATTCCTTTCACGGACCCGAATATTTAATAATTAACCGATTTTCGTCTACGATTAAGTAAAAATACATCCCAGCATACTGGTACAGTTTCAAGCCAAGTTACCGAACTTTCAACAAATAATTATGACTTTATAAATCGTCCAATTTATGTAGTACTTTATGGAGATGAAATGCTGGCCACATTACTATCTGAATAATTGATATACTAAATAACTCTAGATGTCTGATATAAACTGCTCTAAGCATGTGAAAATTATGAAGATTCCGTAACGACAATAAAAACAGGGGGTCACCGAATTTATAAAGAAAATATTAATGATAAAACTTAGAAAAATGTGACTAGCAGGATTTTCGTAATTGCGATTTCTCAGAAAACATGTAAAAATGTATAAATCTACCAAATTTATGCAAAATTGGGTATAATAACTGATTGTAACATATTTCTATTAAACGTCACGGTAATCTACTATTGTATAATTAATTACTTTTAAGAATTGACAATGTACATTTCATCAAATGTTGTCATAAAATCATTTCATTTGTTTTTTATTTTATTTTAACAGAATTTAAATTTCCGTTACTGTGTCGAAACAAACTTTGATAGTTTTATGACAATGTCACGAAAAGATACAAAAAAGCTTTGTGTATTTTCTACGAAATCGTAATAAAAAATATAATACTCGTACGTCTAAGAATATTATAATTTTTGTGCAACACAGTGATCTCCAAATCTAGCATTTAATAAAAATAATTAATAAATTTTTATGCTTTACAGCGTTCATCTACACTACACGTCCTCGAGTGGTCAATTTACTGGGAGTTGCGATTAATTCGAAATTTTAGCAAGAAAAAAAAATTATTTTGTTAATATTTTCATGTTAAAGTCCATCTGAATTCTGCGGTGTCGTTATTCATCAATTCGCTGTTCGGTTCACCCTAGTGTTCTTTTGGCCGAAACGAATGACGTTTCGGAGATCATCGAGAAACCGATCAGCCAGTTACGTCTGTCTAACTCTCATGTCACTTGCAACCTGTCACTTTGACGCAAATGATCGTACAGTGTGATGGACAGTGGTAACGCATGGGTATTGATTACTCACGCTCGGTATGTTGTCGTTGGTGCAGACGCCCTCTTGGAGCAACCGATCCCTTATTTCCCATGCGAATATCGACGGGCACTCGCTCTTGTAGAGTGAAATTTTACCGACCACCTCGGCGGTAGCGACTCTTGGTTTGCTGCCGCCAATAGCTCGGGGTCTTATCGAGCCAGTCTCGTAGTACCTGCAACAATAATAATTTGCGGTTCAATTCAGTAAGGACTGAGCCGCGGCGCGCCTCGAAGAAGATCGACTCGGGTTTGCCGACGAATGCCGGTGGAGAAATTTATTGGGAAGTGACCAAATCATACCACATCCCTATAGGGGTTTTATAAGGACGACGCACCCATAGTCCACATTGAAGTCCAAGTGAATTCCTCGCTATTTTCCGATTGACATCGTTTGACATTTTTTAAAATAAAAAATCCTCCATCGCTATTTCTTGGATTTCCAAAAGCAAAAAAAGTATTATTTCGTTATTCCGTGCACAAATTTGTCGGCGAGTTCCAAGATGCACCCACGTCTTTATAGGGAATTATTAGGGACACCGCACGTAGGAAGTTCTCATTGGGAACCCAAGGCGATGGGATCCATCAAGAATCCTATCGAATTCAATTTGATAATGTGGGAATCCTTGAGGATTCAAATTGGATTAGTACTTCGGATTCCAATGAGAAGTCCCGATTAGGATTCAATGTACCAGCGTGCCGTTTTATTGTAGGGATCCAATGCAACGACAAATTGGATCCCTATCAGAAAGTGGAAATGAGTATTGAAATTGAATTGGATCCCTGCGCCATTTCCTGCACGAGTGTCATGATCGACAGAATTCATCGAAATTTCTATAGGAAACTAGCTTTTGCCCGCGTGGACTTTAGGAGGATTTGATCCAGAGAGAAGATAAACAAAGAGAGAAAAAAGTAAGTAATAAAGAAAGAAGGTAGAGTGTTATATTTCACAGGCACGGTGGTAGACTGATTGACTGAGGTGAGGCTTGGTAATTAATGAAATAATAGTATAAAAGCTCCAACCTTCAACTCCAGTATCATGCGATGTCATAGTTGTCTACAGAAATGTATGGCTTCGCAATATAGTTCTATGGACAACGTTGTATGATTTATGGTCTTCGGCAAGCACATTCAAGTTTTGGGCACTCGATACTCTCGAACAGTCCATATATAGTTGACCATGCGAGAAGCTAATCTTTTCTTAGTGCACCTCTACACTGACAAAAAAATTCTTTCCCTATTAACTACATGCGTTTATTAGTTTTTTTTTATTTGAATTAACTAGATTTTTCGTAAAAACAAATTTTTCCTATTGCATTCCATTGTTCAAATTATTTATTTTTAATATATTTATTTATTTAAATCAAGATCTATAATTTAACAAAGAAAAATAATTTAACTTTTTTCCACCGCACTTTTATGTCAAGAACCAATATTCCTTTCTCGTATTCGTGCAATATATCGTGTTTTATCTTTATTTATTCAATTTGAATGTAATCTTTATTTATTTGATTTGTATATATTTAATATTTAAAAAGAATAGCTTAAACCAATAAATAAAAATATTTGGAACAAATAGGGTCGTAGTAGGCCGCGAGACAAGGAAAAAACCTATTTGATTTGAATAGATCCTATTTAAATTAAATATTTTTTTAGCATTGTATCCCCTCTAAGAAACATATCTTCCTAACTTGCGATCGAAAATTCAGCACGAAATCTAAATCAATGAGAAATCCATACGCGTGAACTTCCGATCATTTTATCTATTAGTAATTTGTGAAGATTGCGCGACATATGCCAAATCACATCAGAATCCTGTATAAGGGATAAGAGTTTGTTTTACGAAGACCTCGTGATTCTTCGACGAGAAGAAGCTAAATTATTCGCTGCCATAGGCGACATTATTAAATTGCGAGGCCGCGGAGAGAATCTCTCGAGATAATTAATTCTGCGGGGTGTACAAGATGGAAGGACGCCTGGTACGTCGTTACGGTCCCTCGTCCTTGCGTATGTTGGTATGTACGTGGATATACGATGGCTCGCAACGTATGTGCACGATCCTCGCAACGTTACCGTCCAGCCAATCGAGCTAATGCGTCGAGATTAAGTGCGTTTATTACACGACCTCGCGAAGGAACGCGGGGTGGGGTGGGGGGATGAATATGTGCTGTCAATATGTGTATGTGTATATGTGAGGAAAAGTGATTTTGAAGATACTTGACAACAGCCAGAAGGTATAGACGAAAAATGCCTTATTACTTCAAATTTTTTGTCAAGTACTTCATTTTGTCTTTCGTTGTTATTTTTTCTTGTCATTTTTGATACTCATTGCTGGTTAAAAATAATAACGAACTGCAAAGACCATTTGTAAACACGAAAACATTACACTGACAGAAAAATCCTTTTGATATTAACTACATGCGTCGATTTGATTTTTTAAATTAACTAGAATTTTTGTCAAATCAAATTTTTCCTATTGCATTCCATTATTAAAATTATTTATTTTAAATATATTTATTTATTCAAACCAAGATCTATTTAATATCGTATAACTAAATATTTGATTTATTCCTAATAAATCTGTGATTTGGTTCCATCTGGTAATATAAGACAAAAGAATCAAACGGAAAAATGGTACACACGATTCAGTCTCTCAAAAATCTCATGGCTTTGTTTTCATCAGAAGACTGTTGTAACATTCTGTACTTGAGGAAAAGTCTTTCTATACATAAATAGTCGCGTTTGTTAATAAAAGATACGACGATACCTTTCTTTTTTTCCAAATAACAGCCTTGTTAGTGAAAAAAAAAGAAAAATAATTTAGCTTTTTTTCACCGCACTCTTATGTCATGAACCTATTATATTCCTTTCTCGTATTCGTGCGATATATAGTATTTTATCTTAATTTATTTTATTTGAATTTAATCTAAATTTATTTCATTTGAATATATTTAATATTTTGAAAGAACAGCTCGAACAAATAAAAAATATATTTGAAACAAATAGGGTCGTAGTATGCTGCAAAACAAGGAAAAAACCTATTTGATTTAAATAAATCGTATTAAATTTTTTTTTTTGTTTTTTTTTTGGCTCGTTCGTTTGTTCCATTCGTTCATTCGTTTGTACTCTATTTTTTAAATATGATATTTGTTATGTTTGTTTATTGCAATGGTAATTAACTACGTGGGGTATTGCTAATTAACGTAAATCCTATTCCAGTCTTCGAGCTGTATTTACGTGAAAGAGTCATCAAAATCGATTCAATAGTTCTCGAGTTATAAGCGAATAAACGTTCGGTCCTGCACTTTTATTATACGTATCTATATACGTATGTTGCTATATCATGGAATACGAGAAACTGGAGGAGCAGAGATACATGGACTGGACCGTGCCACACGTTGTTCCCATTCCTGTGGTGCGTTTAACCTCCCGCTTGGTCATTTCGCGACATACCTATTTTTTTCCTTCTCAATATCACAGTGCACCAACATTAACTTTGAGAAGTCCGTTTGCTTCTCATTGGAAGTGCCTCCCACTCGAGGAGCTTTTTCGTAATTTGTCATTGAGATGGTTGAAAATATTCATTGAGATGCATAGATAATTTGTATTTTTTTTTTCTGCTCGAGTATGCAGTATTTCAACCAACCTGCCGAGGATCTTGGAGACGCAGCCGTTGCTGACCTGGAGTATTCTCGAGATGTCGCATGGCCGGGCACCCGAGTGGGCCAATTCGACGATCTTTTGCCTCGTCGAGTCCGGCAGGGGACGGCCACCGACGAAGACACCTCCCAGCTGATTGACACCGCTGTGACCTGCAATACAAATATATATATATACATATATATTATATTTAATCGAAAGTCACCGAGATTTCATCAAAACGTACTTTCTTCAATACTGATAAATTAAATAACATTTCATTTAATATGATCTTCAATACTCTTACAAATAAATAAATAAATAAAAATATCTTATAAATAAATAAAAAGAGAAAACAATGAAGAAAAAAAAAGAAAAATGCGATTCGAAATATGGAGAAGTAGGCTGTTTATCTCAATTTTTTAGGTTCTCGATTCGGATTTTTTCTCGATATACGATATAATTAATTAAGTAATGATACTGGCAGCGTAGCGTTTGATCTGGCAACGCTTGGGACGCGAGACTTGGATGGCCGACAGGTGAACATGTGATACGATTTCAGTACGAGTTTGAGAACGCTACAGTCATTTGGTTGTCCCTAGCGTTTGTTCCCCGCGAAACAGTTTTTTCTAGTACGTTCTAAAAATGAGTAATGTCGATTTCGGGCAATCGTGTCCTATCAGGTTTTGCTTCAGACTTGGGCACAGTGCAATGAAAACGTTAGCAAAACTTCAGCAGACCTACGGAAACAGTGTTTTGTCAAAGGCCCAATGTTCGAAAAATGGGTAATGCCTGTGAGACCGAACATCGAGAACAACTGGGTGTTGCATCACGATAATGCGCCTTGTCACACAGCAATTTCAATAAAAGAGTTTTTTGGCCAGTAAAAACATTCCTGTGGCTTCTTTCTCAGCCTCCTTATTCGCCTGACTTGAGGCCTTGTGACTTTTTCCTCTTCCCGAGATTGAAAAATCACCTCAAGGGACGTCATTTTGGAACACTGGAAAACATTCAAACGTCTGTAATCAACCAACTGAAGGCTATTCCGATATCCGAGTTCCAGCACTTCTATGAGAATTGGAAGAACCGTCTCCAGCACTCAATGGCTTCCCAAGAAAGTTACTTTGAGGGAGACAATATTGAATTGTAACGCGATTCGAATTTTAAAAAATTGAAAAAAATCAGTCTCATTACTTTATTTACACACCTCGTATACTCTTGAGGAGTATAATGAATAGGGTTGTTGACAATGAGATTGAAGCTTGCATCATTGGAATGCAACGAAAATTCTTTTCAACTTCTTATTTTTATTATTATCCAAAATTATATCTTGTAAATTTCTTATAGATCGCTAAATGAGAATCCCAAAAAACTGTTTGCGTGATTTTTGTAGCTCAAATCTGCCGATGGAAATTTGGGAAATAGAAAAGAATCATTTTCGTCGCATTCCAACGATACAAACTTTAACGTCAGTGTTGACACCACTGTGGCCCGCAGCGCGAATATATATATATATATATATATATATATATAACCAGAAACCACCGAAATTTTATCAAAAAGTACTGTCTCTAATACTCTCATGAATTAAATAATATTTAATTCAATAATCTCCAATACTCCTATAAAGAAATAAAAACAGACAATAATAAAGAAAAATGCGTTTCAAAATCTCGAGTTAGCATTTTTTTTCTCGATGTATACTCTTGAGAAGTATAATAAGTAGGGATCTTTCCGTCTCTCTCCCCCTCCGTCCTCTTTCACTCTGTCAAGAGATCGACAATAGTTACTGCGCTTGTACGAAGTCGTACATCACATAGGTATTTTTGCGCCGGGTCGCCGAGAGACCGAAGTCTATTTTTCTTTTATATTCTTCAGGATCGTACAAAAGTACTGTATACGGGGTGTATAGTTATGTTGGTCCAAAAGTGTGCTGCTGTTCTGCAGAGATCTAACTGAGAAAGACAGAGAGATTGAAATTGAGGGAAAAGCAGACAGAGAGAGAGAGAGAGAGAGAGAGAGAGAGAGAGAGAGAGAGAGAGAGAGAGAGTCTGACTATTTTTAACGCCGGGGCTAAAAACGTCAGAGCGGCGAATCCGTCGTAGATAACCCCGGCTCATTGTGTCGGTGACAAGTCAGACTTGGGCTTCGAGAATTCCACACTTTTCGACTCTCGCACTTCGCCTCGTTCGCAAAGACGACCGACAGAGGGAAGGAGAGAGCAAGAGAGAGAGAGAGAGAGAGAGAGAGAGAGAGAGAGAGAGAGAGAGAGAGAGAGAAGTGTGAGTTTCCTTATTCCACAAGAGTCTTTTATTCGACCGTCTTTGGCTGTACTTAATATCTATACACACATACATACATGTCTATACATATATATATATATACGCACTTGGGTTAAAGAAAGCGTAAAGTCGAGGATTCCCGCCACGCCTACCCCTCAAAGCCAAACGGCGCATTGAGAAATATTTTTCATCGCGGCCCCCGAAATGTACCCTCGATCACTGAGATCCGTATATAGCGCAAATGAAAAGAATCGTGAAAAAAAAAACAGGGCTCGCGAGAAAAGATCGTAGGGCTCATCCTTATTCGATGAACAAAGTTATTATACTTTGGAATATGAATAGCAATCGAGGCATATAATTGAAGTGAAATTTCATTTTCCGATCAAAAATTCCATACAACGACTTGCTCGAATTTTTGGCGAAAAGATAGCTCAAAACGAATAGGATACTTTTTTCCCGGTACTTCGGTAACTCTTTATGGGTGGAGCTTACCTTTTTTTATAATTAAAATAAGTAATTAAAATATTATAGTGTCGTCTGAAGTACTCGGGTGAGAATCCCAGTAACATATTGTGAGTATTTTAACATTAAAAATGCTTTTAAAAATGCTATATAGGGGGTCTGATTTAGCGAGATGTCACACGAAACTAACGTTACCCCCACTCCACTGCCGCTGTGTTGTATGAGGGTGAGGGGAGCTGCGACATGCTAAATGCCTGTGATTTGTTGAAAAATGCTGCATTACATGTAGAGTAGTCATTTTTGGTTACAAGTTGTAAGTTTCAATTTTGGTGTGTACATTACAATGTTGGCGGGTTTGGGTTGGAGTTTGTTTGGGTTTAAGTTTGGGTTTCTTCGGATTTAAGTTTCGGTTTGTTTGGGTTTAAGTTTCTTTGGGTGTAAGGTTGGGCTTGTTTGGGTTCAAGGTTGGGTTTCTTTGGGTTTAATGTTGGGTTTGTTTGGGTTTAATGTTGAGTTTGTTTGAGTTTAATGTTGGGCTTACTTGGGTTTAATGTTGGTTTTGTTTGGGGTTAAGGTTGGGTTTGTTTGGGTTTAACTTTGAATTCAAGTTTGTTTGGGTTTGTTTCGGTTTGATGGATGGATGGATAGATAGTGAGAGACCGCGAGAGAGAATGTGAAAAGAGAGTGAAAGAGTGAGAGAGCAACTCATTATTTGGCCGTACCTTTTTTTTATCACCCAAAAAGTCTGATTACATTTTCAATGCCATGAAATTGTTGCACTTTGTGTAATATCTGTAGATTTTTTTAAGTAATTAAAAATTCAAATACCGTTTCAAAGACACAAATGATCGTATCAAGTATTCAAGTATTTCGAATTCTTTCAATTACTTCCACAATTTCAAAGTGTTTCTTAAAAATGAAACAATATGAAAAAACGCCTCCTTCTGCAGCGCCAATTTTTTTTACATAAAAAAAATACTGCACGACAGATACTTCACTCGACTCGCAGACCCGAAGCTCTATACTTTGAGTATACTTGAATTAAAACTGTGCGAGTCCCGTCGTTTTCCCGATCACACGCCTGCGACGCGACGTATATATATACTCCTTTGGGTCGCAATCTACCCCGAAGAGGGTATACGGAACTACAATTACGTCCCCGTATTCGTGTATAGACATGCGTATACACGTGTACGTGTCACGAAACGGAAAAATTTATTGCCTATATAATCGACGTTCGAACCTCACGCATGATCGGACTCTTTCTTGGCGCAGCAGCCAGCGCGATAGAGAAACGCGAAAATACAAGGGATGTTACTAATAAGCGTACAGGCTGCGCTACGATACATACCGACAATGTGGAAGACGGAAAAGAAATATATATATATGTATATACAAAAAGAGAGAGAGAGAGAGAGAGAGAGAGAGAGAGAGAGAGAGAGAGAGAGAGAGAATATATATATATATATATATATATATATATATATATATATATATATATATATATAAATTGAACACGGCACCAAAAAAACCGGCCGTAAATTTCATGAGGATCGAAATGTCTCGTGTGTTCGTTGTCTCGAGCTCGCGTCCGTTATTTGTTGTAGAATAAAGAAAAAGTGGGAGAAAGAGAGAGAAACGGTACGAGAGCCCTCCCCTTACCTTTTTTCATACGCGTCTTTGACAATTTTCAGTCGCTACAAATTTCCAATGAGTCATTCATAAACCTTAGAAAAATCATTCAGTATTACTACTATTTTATATATGTATATATATACACCCTACCAGCGAAAAGTTCCCGGACAAAAATTCAAAAACGTTCTGAAACGATTTTTAATGCAATTTTGCCGATAGTTGACATAAATAAATTTAATAAACGGCATTTCAAAGGGGAGGAATTCACCTTCATTCCGTTTTTTTTTAAATTTTATTACTATTTTTTTACGACTAGTGCCCTTTTTCGAAAACGAGTTACGGTGATTAAATCATCTGATTTTTTAACGAAAATGGGTGAAAAAAAAATCTGAAAAAATTCTCGCGAACTCAACGAAAACCGATTCAACTTTTTACTATCTTAAGGTTTTCCTTGAATCCTTGTCGTTTTCGCGTTACACGTTATTTTTCAAATTGTCTCTTTTTTCACAAAAATCACAATAGCTTTACAAAAAAAAATCGTACGAAGCTTTAAAAAAAATCAAAATTGAAGCTTGAGCTTCCCCCTTTATGATTCCGGTTAAAGAAATGCATAAAAAAAATTTTGTCTGTAAACGGGGTCCACCAGAAAAGGAACAAAAAAAAAGGCGAAAAATTGTCGTTTTCGACAAAGTCGTAAAAAAAATAGTAAAAAATTTAAAAAGAAACGGAATGAAGGTGAATTCCTCCCCTTCAAGATGTCGTTTATTAAATTCATTTATGTCAACTATCGGCGAAACGGCATAAAAAATCGTTCCGGAACTTTTTGGAATTTTTGTCCGGAAACTTTTTGGCGGTAGTGTATATATACAGTCGAACCTCGATATAACGAAGATTTGTCCATTCACTTCCGATAGACACCCAAAACCTTGATACAACGAAGAAAGACTACACATATAACGAATTTATCATCAGGGCCCTTAACCTTTATAGAAGGAATTTTTGTGAACAAAACATCTGTATAACGAAGTGTTCGGTAAACAAAATCCCTTCCTTTCGTTCCCTTCTCTCCCCCGCTCTGCTTCTACGGAAACTGTCTTAGACTTGCAAACTATTAAAATGAAACAAAATATTTGTTTAATTTTAAAATAATCCGCTTTTAAAAATAATATATTATATACATTATGCTCTAATTGCTAATTGCTTGTAAAAAAAATACTCTAAAGTAAACCTTTCTTTCTTTAAAAAAAATATCCCTATAATTATAGTACGAATATATATTTTTTTTTAAAGAAAGAAAGGTTTAAATTAGACCAATTTTTTTATTTGTCCTCTTTATTAAAACCTCAATATAACGAATTTTTCGAAACATGACCTCGATATAACGAAAACTCGATATACCGAACTTTTTTGCTCTTCCCTAGAGATTCGCTGTATCGAGGTTCGACTGTATATATCCCTCATCCTCGTATATCATGTGGTCCATTTTCGTTTCATGTGAAAGAAAAAAAAAACCACACAGCCACATACGAGTGATGACGTGTGTGAAGATTATTAACCGTTTGCTGCTGGCAGTCCCTCGGATGCTCTCGTCAAATCTATACGCATTCGTCTGTTCCTCATCCCCTGTGTCTCCCCACCCACTCAGTAGCATACAACTCCCATGTTTTGTAAAAACGGGGAAGCGTTAATTTTACGCGGTAAATATATGAAGACAAGTGGAAATAAGGCAAAAGGGGCTGAAAACTCCAATCTGGGAAAAAAAAGAAGCAGCGTGATGAAATGCTATTAGAAACGAGTGCAGAAATCCAGCAGCGCGTGTGAGATCTTGTTTACGTATGTGTTGACGAAGTCGAAATGTAGCGTGGTTCGTCTTGCATATAGATATACTCACTCGTATATTATACGCAAAAGACTCTCTCTCGCCCTCTCTCGTTATAACACCGCCCATCCGGCAGACTGCTTACAGTATCCACGTATAATACAGAGCATAAAGAGGGTTTTATGTGTGAAACCCTTGAGTGTATATCTATATATGTATGTATTTATGTGCTACGTGTTTCGGATAACGTAACGTTTGTATTAAGTATCAGTCGGATGATGTGTACCCTCGCAATTTCCTTCCAACTCTCTCGTTTATGAGGACTTCATTAGCCAGTAACTAGAGAGAGAGAGAGAAAGGGAGAAATAGAGCAGCGGCAACGAGAGGCGAAGAGAAATCCCCTCGGTTACTCCAAACCCCTTTTGTATCTTTGAATCGTCTCTCGTCACGACAGCACCCCCGATATGCATTTTTCTTCCCTTTCGTGTTTCTCTTCTTTTTTTGTTGGTTCTTTCCAAAGCACTAGTGGCGGCTATAAACTGCGCGCGAATCAGTTCAACATTTGGGATCCAGGGTAATTGAATAACGTTTGGAGACCAGCGAAAGAAAATTAACACGCGAGATGAAAAGATTTGATAGTACGAATTTTGGGTCGTATGCGTGTTTTTTTTCGTGGTGCTTTTTTTGTTTCTGAAGCTCGTATAGTGGAAGGAGAGAAAAGTGAGAAATTTGAGTCCGTGAAGGGGAAGTGTAACTCGGAGACTGATGTAGCTTGAAGATTCCAAGATGCGGAAATGAGCTGCGGTGTGCGCTGAGATCGTTGGAGACTTGAGAAGAGAAGGAACACCGCACACAGCGAAAGTTTGACTAATAAGGTTTTCGTGAAGAAAAAAAAAATTGCCGTGGTCTAAAATATGTGCTGTTATATTTATTTAGGAAAAGTGGAGAGGCTATTTTTCTATTTAAAAAAATCGTTAAGCTTTTATTCCATTTGTTTTGTACGAATAGAAAAGCATTTTTTTTATTTATTAACCCTTCGTGGTTACCCTGGGTAGAATCGACCCGTCGATCAATTTTTGGCGTAAATATATGATAGTTTCCGGCTTCGAATGGAACTGTATTCACCATCTTACCTGGAGTTTGAAGTATCTTCATATCATAATATTTACCCTCTTCACATGTCGGAATAAATACGGTTTTTGGAACGCGCACTATGGTACTATTGTACCAAAAATCCAAAAATGTTGAAAATTCACGGAAATATGATTTTTTGAGCGTAAACGTGTCTTTTTTGCGTTTTCACCTCTTTATGAATTTTTTTCAACATGTCACCATTTTATTTCTTATAAATAAATTTTTCGTACATCATCTAGAAAGTTGAAAGCATGTTCCGTAATTTTTTTAACCACTTCGGACGGATAGTTTGGTCACAATACTTTTTTGATAACTGACTGGGTAGAATCGACCCAAGTGTGACCACGAAGGGTTAAACACTTTTTTACTTGGTATTTGAAACTTTGTTTACTTGAACAGCATCCAAAAGCTTGTATTTATTGATTTAACGTTTATATTGATGTATTTAAAACATGAATTTTTCAAAAAGGGTCTAATTTAATTAATCTTTCCAAAGTTTACATTCGGTCATTTTAAAAATTATTTATTCAAAACGCATCTTTTATTTTTTTAGATTTTTATTCGTTTTGTTTATGTTCACAGCATCCGAAGGCTATTTTTTAATTTATTTATTTGATATTAATATTTATTTATTTGAATTTTTATTTTCGTCGAAAGGATCTACAAGCGTTTATTGCATTTATTAGAACAAAAAATATAGTAAAGATTTTATTGTCGATAATCAGAATTTTTTTCGACAATTATTGCTCAACCTCAGAGTAACGAGACAGCAATTCTCTCTCTCTCTCTCTCTCTCTCTCTCTCTCTCTCTCTCTCTCTCTCTCTCTCTCTCTCTCTCTCTCTCAATCTCTCTCTCTCTCCCTCTCTCCTCCTCTCTCTATCGCACACACGTGTCCATCGTGCGCAATTCTTCTCTAGCTCTTCCGAAAAAAAGTCTTTCCAAAGACGGATCGACGACTTTAAATTTCAAGTTCCCGAGACTTGAACCGCGCATATCTGGCGCTAAATTTTGCTTCGAGCAGCTTGTATTATTAAGCGCCGATGATAATCGCTCTTTGTGAAACTTGTAAAGAGCTCCGCGCAACGCTGGGCATATTATGTAAAGCGTCTAGTCTGTTAGCTCGTAGCGATAATGCATGATCGAGGAGGAGCACCGAGAGAAGCGAAAAAAAAAAACAGAAAACGAAGTACGGACTATAGAAAATAGTGTATGTGTGTAGGTAATTTTTTTTTTCTCATGCTGTAAAAAGTGTACGCGAGACGAACGATCCGCAACACGTTAGCCCGCGCCCGGGTGCATGGATGCGATGCGAGAGAGGCGTCTTCTGCGAGCAGCAGAAGCTTCGCGCGGTATATTCCGTCCGTGTACACGGAGTGCGCGGAGCCGGACAAATATCTACTGCCAAGTGTACTTTATACACCCAACACGATACGGCATCTGTGAGTAAAGATCGCGCTGAGTACACGATGTGACGATGTTCAAGAGACGAAGAAAACAAGAGAGAGAGAGCGAGAGAGAGAGAGAGAGAGAGAGAGAGAGAGAGAGAGAGAGAGAGAGAGAGAGAGAGAGAAACATGGAAGGATAAAGAGGAATGAATTATTTATTAGTACGCTTTGTTAAGGGGTTACGTGGGATTGAAAATGTCAAAAAATCCATTTTTTAATTTTATGATCTAATAGTACAATATGTCTAGAATATTCTCCCAAAATTTTAAGTCAATCGGAGTAAAAGTCTAGGCGAGAGAGCCTTTGGGAATTCCCTCCGTTGGGATAGACCGCCCGGGAGCGACGCAGGTATACGCATTTTACTCAAAACACTACTTTTGAAGTCGGTGGACACGATTTCTCAAAAACTAATGCACCGACCTTATTGAAATTTTGCACACTTCTTCAAAATAGCATTTACTAGTGATTGAATGAAGGTTTTTTTTTTCGATCACAACTAATTTTACAAGGCTATACGTAGTGTAAATTGTACCAAAAATTGAACTATTTTGCATGAAACTCTGCCAAAAATTCAACTTTCAATTTTGTTTTAAATCCTTCGTCCAATCACGAGCTATACTTATATACTAACAGAAAAAAAATTTGGTTTTTTAATTTCAGATAAAATTATCATGAGTTATCCCGACCACCACGAGGACACTTTTTGTTTAGGGGTCTCCGGAAACCAGGTCCCACCGGCTCAATTTCCCAAATTTGTGGATGAATTTTTTTTTCAATATTGTTCTTTTATGTGCTTAACATTTTGAATAAAATAATTTATATATTATATTTGAAAAAAATAAAGAAAATATGCTTTCTTTGGCTTCGAAACCCACGTAACCCCTCAAATAACTTGAGGCAGCATACACAAAATGCAGAAAAAAGAATACGATATCACAAAAATAAGTGGTACAATTAAATAAAATAAAATGTCAATAAAGATTTACACATGACGTTGAAGTTTGCATCTTTGGAACTTAACGATTTTCTTTTTCTCATTTTCCTTTTTTTTTATTATTATGCTTATCCAAAGCCGTCTTCTTTTCTTTTTTTTTAATGCAAATCGAGGACATGAATCCTTGATAAAAATACGTAAGAACGTTTGAGTGATTTTAAGAGCCAAACAAAAAAATTGAAAACTTAGAAAAATATATTTTTCATTGCATTTGTTTTACAGTCCATTTGAACCCTATAGTGTCGAGAGAGAGAGAGAGAGAGAGAGAGAGAGAGAGAGAGAGAGAGAGAGAGAGAGAGAGAGAGAGAGAGAGAGAGAGAGAGAAGGTGTAAATCCGCAAAGCGGTGACGACAAAATCCGGTCACTTGCAGCGTCGTTACAAAACATCAGGTACATACCACCGTGTTTGTATCATCGATCGGTCCAGTATACTATCTTGTACCGTACATGTCGCTTTCTTTCTCTCTCTCTATCCTACCCTTTTCCCCTCCCCCCATCCCCACTCTCTTTTTCCCTTTCGGGCGCCCCGTCCCTTTTCCTCCCTCCCCCACCCGCTCTCTCTCTTTCCCACGTGTCCAGTCGACGCGCGCGGCCCTCCTGCAAAGCGTACTTATAAATAACCGTTCGGCCCGATACGAGACCGTATCCCTGATTCCTGCACACACGTATATCCTCCCCCCTACCCTCCGCGTGATCGCCATACCGTTGTTTTTCGGTGTGCGAAGATCAGAATAGAAAGACAGAGGGCAAGCGAGAAAAAATCCGGGGAAAAACTATTGCGCAAAGACGGGTAGAGATATTGAGGTTGGGGGGTGAAGGGAGAAGGAGGGAGCAGATCACGCTTACAAACGAGCGACAGAGCCTTGCTGACGCTTTGGCTGAGACGGCACATTCATCATCCCCCTCGTCGTCACTGCCGGTACACATGTACACGTGTGTGTGTGTCTATTTGAGAGAGTGCCGACACTATATACGGGTAGCTTTTCTTCAAGGCGGTCCTGTCTCTCTATCGAGTATGATAATCGATTGAGACGGGTCTTCGAGAGAAAGAAGCATCTCGCGCGTGTCGAACAAACGATATCGGACGAGAACGTAAGAAATATCCACATATATATATATATGTCTCCGTGTCTGGATAATTTTACATCTCGAATCTCGTGAACCGATGATTTTCAGGATTTTCTCTTTATTCGACTGAGGGGCCGACCAGAAGAGTTTTAAGGGGTACCACCACGTTGGCAGTTCGAAAAATAGATATAAAAATAATAAAAAATTTCGACACAACTATTAAATGCATACAAAAAAAAAATCATTTTTCACAAATACATTATAGTTTAATGAACAAATTTAAAAAATGGCGGAGCTATGAGTCGTCTAGTAGGACTTTCTTCTCAGAGTGCTGGACAAAATATCTCGACATCTAATGAACCGTTTTTGATGAAATCTATACCACATATTCTTGACATTATTATCTCGGACGGAGCATAGAAGGTTTTTGTTTGAATGCCGCGTTTATTTCTTATTCGTTTTTATAACGAGAAATTTTTATAAAAATCAAACAGCTGTCGTTTATACAAAAAATTTAAAAAAATTCCTATGCTACACTTTAGCTATTACCTTTCTTCACGAGAATTTTTTTTTCCATTTTTTAGACGATGCTTGACGGAAAAAAAAATTCCATCATCGGCAAGGATTTTTAAAAGAAGGTCGTACTAGACGACGCATAGCTCGGCTATTTTTCAATTTTTTTTATTCGTCTTTTTTTTCTTGTTACTGAGACTATAATGTATTTGTAAAAAATAAAAATAATTTCATACATTGAATAGTCGCGTTAAAATAAAAATAAAATGTTATGCCTATTTTTCCGAGCGCCAAGGTGGTGTAAGGCCTTTAATAGAAACGAAATTACACGCAGAATTCAAAAAATGTCAACGTCTATTCGCCCCAATACCATGGGGGACGATTTTGAATTTGACAAGTCGAAACTCTGTTTTCTTTTCCCCTCGCTTAATTCTCGCTCGTAATGCGAGAAAGGTGTATGCTCGATAAATCGTTAAAGATCACGAAGGAAAATAAGGGAATGAGTGAAAGACGATATGACGACAGATTGGAAGGATGACGAATTTGAGGAGACCCTGGCCAACCGAGAGAAGCAACGAGATCGTGATTTAACATCTCGGACGAAGGAATCCTGACCATCGAGGGAATACCGGGAGCGGGGGAGTAAGAGAGGGGGAGAGAGAGAGAGAAAGAGAGAGAGAGAGGGAGATAGAGAAAAGAGTAAAAGAGGAACGAACTCTCGGCGCGTCTCAATCGTCGTGTCCCTTCGGAGAAGTGCTTCCGGTGAAATGAATGAGTGAGTCGACGACGACAACGACCCCTCTCTGTGTCAGAGCTATTCGCTTTTCGTCCACCACTCTGTACATACATATATATATATATATATATATATTTATATATATATCCTTAAAGCGCTGTGAGAAGCATGCTCTTGAAGTACCGAAGGGCACACGAAGTAAACCGCGACCAATTCAGAGATGCCCACTTGCCTCGAGTGCCTCGTCGTCTCCGCCGTCCTCCTTCTGACACGATGGAGAGGCAGAGAGATCGACATCACGAAAAGTTTCAGCGGAATTTGTGAATTTCTTCGACGCAATGATGGAGCGAGGAAAAGGGCAGAAACGAAGAAACAGGGAGGGAGACAGATGTTATTGTAAAACTTATCTAACAGTTTAAGTCGCCCAAAGATTTATTGTACACTATGGTGCGAGATTCAACTACCCTTTTATCATTTATATCGACGATATGGCTACGATTGTATCGAACGATAGCCATCATTTGCATTTATTTGAAAATATGATAGACTCGAGTAATACTCGACAAAATTGTATAAAATTTAAATACACTTACCAATTTTATAAAACGTATCTATATATATATATATATATATATATATATATATATTTGTTGAATTATTTAGTTATTTATTCGCTAATTTATTTACTTATTCGTTTCTCCGTTTATTTATTGATTTATTTATATTTATCGCACTCACTTGATCAAATTACTCATTTTATATTTTGTAAAAATGTTCGAATTATTTTTTGCAATGACATTTTATTTATTTTATAAAATATACACAATTGGATAATAATTCATACGAATATTATAAGATTAACGTTAATTGGCATTATGCGTGATTCGGTACAGTATTTTATTAATTTCGCCAAATTTGTAACTTCATATTTATTTTGTAGAATTTTTAAAGTACTTTTGTGCAATGACATATTCATTTTATAAAATGTACTCAATTGGATTATGATGTTAAAGTTTGTATCGTTGGTATGAAACGAAAGTTTTTTTTTTAAATATTTTAATTTCCTGATTTTTAATATTATACAAAATCTTTCTTTGCAATCCTCCATTATAGATGGCTAAATGGCTCTTGCAAAATGGGTGAGGGATTTTTGTAGGCAAAACCTGCCAAGAAAAATGAAAGGAATGCCGAAATATTAGTTTCTATTGCATTTCAACGATGCAAACTTTAAGCTCATATTGGATCATCATTTGTACGATTATTATGAAATTAACTATGATTACAATGAATTTTTATTGTGAACCGTATTTCATTCATTTCGTCAAATTGGTAATTTCATATTTTGTGGATTTTTTAAACGTTATTTTGTAATATAATATTACGGTATAAAACAGTACGAATAGAATGAAACAGTATACAGCATTGAAAAGTAATGCTCCCAAAGGTTGCCGAAATCCCAAAACTAGATTTCGCCATTGCTGTGCAAAAAAAGAGTCATCCCGATTAGAAATCTTGATCCGGCAGCCTGGACACTGATCGGGCCGCTATCATGCTGCGGTCTGAAATACCGTAACAAGGCACGCCTGATCAATGCCAGATGTCCACCGGATCAATGGAACCGTAGTACGGAAGTAAGAAGGCTACCTAACTGCGGCCTTAAGGTAGTAGTCTCGCCTCAGTCACGTTGAAAAGTTTATTCTCCGCTCAATCGGATGAAAGCTTCGAAATATTGCGAAATACCCTTATAATGTAGGTTGTACATCTTATCGGGACGTAAAAACTTCTAAAGTAATGATGAAAACGCCTAATATAATTGAAGCGCTTTATGTTCCTCTGTAATTGAGAATTTAAAAAAATCTGCAGAAAAGAAAACAAAAGTTTTCAATTTATTGCGTGAAATGTGAAATTTTCCACTGCTTTCCATAAGAACAAGTGTAAAACCATGAAATCTTTGATTACCAATATCTCGAACACGGAACGGTGAATCCTTTTGACATTTTACAGGTAATCATTTAATAGTGTCGTGAATGGGTTCTCAAAATAAATAAAAAAATCTATAGAAAAACGCTTTGGCGAGACTACTACCTTAATCGGACCCTATCGAAATTTTGGCATTGGATGATAAGTCAGAAAAGAACGCTGCAATTCGTGGTGTGCCAACTATACGGATAGAGAAAACATATATATTTTTCAGCTCTTTCCCTAAGCCTCAAAGTCGAGTATAACGCAATAAAAGATGGGCTCACGGATGTTGCGTACGATATAGGACGAGCGAACATACATATAGAAACGGAAGCATCGCACAGCAATAATTTTCGATCACGTTGAATGAAGTACTAGCCGCGAAGGCATTCAAGAGACTTCCCTTACGGGGGGGGGGGGGGGGGGGGGTAAACGTGTTAATATACAAATGGTGTCTCTCTCTCAAAAGAGAGGTAATTTATGAGATTGGCCAGATGCAATTCCGGCTGAGAAGAACGACCCGGTGACAAGTTGCCTGTGCACCCTGTGTATGTGTTCCTAGGTTAGACTCGATGGGGTAGTTTTCTCAGTGCCATTATCGTTCTCGACTCCGTGACGTACTACTTCACTTTTGCAGTCGGATCTCTCGTAAATACGTTCAAGGGTAGCGCATCTCTCTTTCTCGGTTCTTTTCTCGACGTATACCCATCATCACCGTATAACAACGTTGTTTTGTGTATATAAGAATGGGCTATGGGATGCTCCCGTGAATCGCATTTTGTCGGTGAAATTGTTCGATGCAAAGCCTTCTCCCCGTCTCGCGATCCTCGACGTCTCTATACATCGTTCTTTTTTTTTTTGCTCCCTCTCTCTGCAGCTTCCACCCATGTGCCGTCTCGAACGTTCGACATTTTTCACAGTCTCTCACTCTCTAGGTACGCAGTGCCTAGTAGTTTCGAGTGCATTGAGACGCCCCTCTCCTCCTGTGGGTGACGTGACGAGGGTCATCCCTCTGACCGCCAGGTGAATGAGCGCGAGAGACGAAAAGATTTCGAGAAAGCCAGGGCTAGACAGAGACGATGAAATAGGGTGAGAGCAAAGAGAGAGAGAGAGAGAGAGAGACAGAGAGAGAATAACGACAGCAACAATAATAATAATAGCCTCATTGTTGCGGACATGTTTTCAAAATGAGGGAATATTTCCATCCGGGTCATGTATGAGAATACGTGTGTAAGGGGGGGGATGATGTACCGCCGTTTGGAAGAGACCGACTTGTTAGAGGGAGACCGAGAAAGCTTGGAAGGGCACAATGAAGCTCGAGTATTTGTTGCTGTTTGTGCCCAATCTGCCGCGTGCTTTGACCGCTTTTCTACTATGCACTTATAGATATACACGCGCGTACATTTCTTTTTTTTTCTCTCCTTTTTCCTTTTTCCATCACTCGAATAAGCGTTCTCTCCGTGAGACGTGTCCCTGCGTTGATCTCTTTCCGTCATTTCTCTCAACAGAGGACTCGCAATAATCCCTCCAAGGAAAAGTTTCATTTCCTCGACACTCGACGATTATTAGTGTCGTTATTGACGGGTTGGTTATGGAGACTCGAGGTCGTGCATTCTTCAAGCATACACTGAGAGACATGTATGGTGCTTTTAACCATACTTTCACCATACTTTATATTTCCCTGGGGGAATGATATTTTATACACTGCCAAAAAAAAAGGATTTGATTTAAATAGTATCTATAAACAAAATAGGTTTTTTCCTTGTCTCATGAACTACTACGACCGTATTTGTTTCAATTTTTTTTTCATTTGTTCAAGCTATTCTTTTTAAATAGTAAATATATTCAAATTAAATAAAGATTAGATTCTAATTAATTCAATAAAGATAAAACTTGATATATCGCAAAAATACGGGAAAGGAATACAGGTTTATGGTACAAAAGTGCGGTGAAAAAAAGTTAAGTTATTTTTTTTCTTCTTTCACTAACAAGGCTGTTATTTGGAGAAAAAAAGAAAGGTCTCGTCGTGCCTTTTATTAACAGGCGCGACTATTTATGTGTAGAAAGACTAACCCTTCAGATCGTTACAAGTCTTCTAATGAAAGCAAAGCCATGAGATTTTTGAGAAACTGAATCGCGTACCATTTTTCCGTCTGTCTCTTTTGTCTTAAACTACCAGATGAAACCAAATCACAGATTTATTAGGAATCAATAAAATATTTATTTACTAGACGATATTAAATACATCTTGATTTGAATAAATAAATATATTCAAAATAAATAATTTTAATAATGGAATGCAATAGGAAAAATTTGTCAATAAAAATAGTCAATATCAAAAGAATTTTTCTGTCGGTATGTCTATAGTTACTGCCAGAAAATATACGAGGTATGTAAATTAAGTAATGAGCCGCGGCGCGAGATAATACGACCGTGAAACTTCGTTTGGAATAACAGCATTGTTTGTTTGGGTTTCTATGCGTTGCTCGATCGTGTAATTCTCCATGACTAAGCCGGAATACTTCCTGATGCCAGTTGTCAAAGATTAGTACGCTATGTTCGCCACAAAAAAAAATGACGAGCAATTAAAAATGCCAGGTCATTTTGTGACACCCTTTAGGTGAGGTCGTTAACGATTCGTATTCCAGACATCGAAATGGAACAACGCATTCGGAGTGTCAAAGGGTTCTGAGAATCGAGGCACCGACGACCCGTTGACGATCGACGTCTCGAGTGATCATTGACCAAAGAAGAGCCAATTGGACATCGAATACTACGTATCGGTGTCATCCACAAGCGAAATCTTGCCGATTCTAAGGGAAAAAAATGGAGAACCGTAGAGTCGATTTTGGGTGAATCGTGGTAGGGTCCGCGAGCGAGAACATCCGCATATACCTGTCTGTATACGTATATACCTGCCGCACGTGAGCCTCGAGGATGTACTCGTGCTTGGTTTCCGGATCGAATTATCCAATTACCCGGGGGGTAACTCCTGGGGAGAACGGGGAGAGAGAGAGAGAGAGAGGCAAACGGGAGAAAGACTGGTCCCCATGTGGGATGTTGAGCAGGCGGTTGGCAAGCTCTGGCGAGACAGATCACTGAGAGTGAGGAGATGATGGAACCTGTGCGCTAGGCATAAACGATGGAAGAGCAGAAACATCACAGAGAGACCGAGAGAGAAATTGAGAGAGAGAGAGAGAGGGAGAATACGCCTCGGGTCTCTCCATTTCCACGTTCTCTACGTGTCTACATATATCGATATATAAATGTTGGAGACGTAGGTTGGGGTCCACATAGGTACGCGCACGGGGTTGGTAAGCTGCTGTTGGCATGCTTGGCAGCACGAGGCGGTCGCGGTCCAAAGCGGGACCGGACAAAGAGCTCGTAAACGCGTTATTCCGCGCCAACAGATCTGTCAGAGCCGCTTCTCCGGGTGCACTACGTGGAAAAGGTCCGTCCACCCGGGGCCCGCGCCCAGCAGCGGACCAGAGGAGCAGTCAGCTCGACACATCGTCAGAGTCTCTCACTCTCTCTCTCCCTCTATATATACCGCGTTGTCGGTGCCATCCAGGAACATCGACGTGTTCGCCATCAGTATCCCTCTCTGTCTCTCTCTCTCTCTCTCTCTCTGTGTCTCTCCATACTACCTTTGGTATCTGGAGAGGTGCTTCTCTGCTATTCTCTCTATGTGAAGATACGTATATAAGGGTTAAGTTATTTTAAAGGCATTCGACATCGAGGACTCCGGAATCACTGAAAAAAAATGCTTTGGGCTGACTAAATCCGTAATTGGGAAATGTCAACAAATTATTTATTGAAAAAATGATGAATTATTTCAAAATTACTTGTTCTATCGAACTAATAGTGAATTGTAATGCAAATGCGTGCGGTGGCAAGTATGACGAGTAGAGACCCGCGCAGAAATATTGTCATGGATACAGTCTGATTCGGACTGGGATCCTGGTTTCTCAATCGAGATCCAGTGGGATATCGGATTGGGATCCGGCAGCGAAATGTAACGCTCGCAAATCGAATTTCAGCCAGGATCCTAATTCGGAACTATTAAGGACTCTAGTCAAAATCCAAATAGAAACTTTGCATATGATCCAGGCTAGAATTCCGAACTTCTAGAACAAGAACTAGTTCGATATCGAATCGGATCTCAGGAATGACTGTAAAAATCAGTAGGAGATACCGAACCGTATCAGCTGGACGTTTTCTGAAATCATTTATTTAAGGATCTGAAAAAGATTAGGTAAACATTGGTGCTACAGTATAACTGTCGAAACTTATATATTTTAATAACAGATTTTTGAACAAAATTCTTTACATTTAATAAAAATTTTCGAAAAACCAACATATAGACCTTGAAAGACTTATATTTCCTGGAGAAAAGTAATATAAGTTATTAATTCTAAGTAATATTTTAATTAAGGCCTTAGGCCACTCTAGAGGCCAAAAAAAAGGGCATCAATTTTGTGATTTTTTTTCAGCGACACCATAAAATAAATCGAAATGATAAAATAGGGGTTTTATTATACACGTAATTTACTATAAAAAATTATTTTTTCACAGCGATACATGTCAAAATGGTGACTGTGCAGCATTTTTCCGATGACGCCTTTATTTCTGGAAGGTCAACGGCCGGACCCACAGTCCTATAACTTTTGAGTTATGATGAGACACTAAAGTTTTTTCGATTATATATAAGAATAGTTATAGAAGTACGTAGGATTTTTTTGATATATTGTTTTTTGTCAAAATGGCGCATTTCTAAAACAAAAAGTATAAAATGCCATGAAAAAATCGTCAGAAAATTGTTTATAAAAAAGGAACTATGCAATATAATTTAAAAAATCCTACGTAGTGCCTCAGAAAATGTAATTATAAATAGACAGTTAAAATTTCAAGTGAATCGGTTGAAATTTCTTGGAGTTATGATTCCAGCCGACTTGAAAAATGTAGTTTTGAAATAAACGCGTTTAAATTTAGTAGCAAGTCACGACATGAATCAAGAGGGGCTGCGCTAGAATTCGAAAATCGAGTACTTAGAAATTTTTCACACCCATAATCTTTTGGAATATAATTTTATAGGTACTAAGGTACATTTTTAACAAAAAAAATCGTTTTTTGGAAAATCCTAGAGTGGTCTAAGGCCTTAAATGGAGATCGTTCGAACTAAGAAAATATGTATTTAATTTGCTAAGAAAAATTTATTTAATACGTATTTGAAGTACGAATTTCAAATTCTTGCTAGCACGTCTCCGGCTTGTGCTACGTAGTGGGCGTCATCTGGATTCCGATGAAGATATCCCTTCTAAGGAATTCGTATCATATCCCGATAGAGATCCGATCGGAACTTACGTATCCCTAAGAAATTTCTGCACGGGGAGTTCTAAAAACCGCTATTCTTCATAGGAGTCCAATTGATTTTACTATTTAGTCTCTCCCTGTGTGCTCTTTGCCCCCCCCCCCCCCCCTCTCTCTCTCTCTCCCTCTCTCACTCCCTCTTTCTGTCTTTGCACACTGATCCCGTGCACCGGTCAGAGACCAATTGCCGGAGTATACACAAAAGGATATACACGACATGTGTTCACCGTGTAATCCGCACGGAAGCTGTAACGTACAGCGAGAGAAAGAGAGAGAGAGAGAGAGAGAGAGAGAGAGAGAGAGAGAGAGAGAGAGAGAGAGAGAGAGATACAGAGAAATCTCACTGAATTCGATACGCACGAGACTCGCGATTCTCTTTTTTTTTCCTTTCTTTTCTTCTTTTATTCATTTTTCCCCTGTTTCTCTGGCAATCCTACGAGTGAATCAAACGGGAAAAAATTGGGGCTTTTCCGAGGTTAGCCTGCTCGCCCGGCTGTGTGTCCAACAGGCTCAGGAATCCCGAACGAAACTAATAAAAATTAGATTCCACGAGACTCCCAACAGCCTGGGATATCACGAGACAATGAAGCGGGGACAACAGTCCCAATGGAGTTTTGATCCTTGAACGGGAAGGTATTCATCATAAGTAAGTTAAAGTACATAATGGAAAGTGCGAAAGAGGCTGTTCTTAATAACGTGCATTGGAGCACAGGCAGGGGAGAGAGGGGAAGAAGGATGAATTCGAAGGACAGGAGTGAAGACAGAGTAACTAGGAATACTGAAACTCCATCTGAATATACACAAACAGGTGAGAGGCAGCCAGAGAGAGAGAGAGAGAGAGAGAGAGAGAGAGAGAGAAGGATGGAACAGAAAAATTACACCCACATACACACACACACATATATATATATATATTGTATATGGGGAAAGGTTATTTTGAGGACATTCGATTTCGGGACTGTTCTCATAGCCTACTGTCCCCGTACTTCTTGGCCTCGTACAGGAATTTGTTGGGGAGTCCCCAGATACCAAATCCCTATAGGGATTTCATAGGGACGCCCCACGTAGAGAATTCACATTGGAATCCAATCGGATACCGCGCTGTTTGCCGATTGGAGTCGTTTCAGAATTTTTTATTTGAAATTTTCATGCGCAAATTGTTGGCGCTTCCAAAAAAAACAATTCTTTCGTAATCCCGTGCACAAATTTGTTGGGATGCTCCAATATGCACCTACATCTCTATAGGGATTTGTTAGGGATATCGCACGTAGGGAGTCCTCATTGGGATCCAATTGGATTCTGCAGTGTACGTGTGTGTTAAACTGCAAATACCGAATGATAACTATTGTGGATTTTCAGTAATTTGATTCAAATCGATTTATAAGATATACTTTTTTAAGATATTTATACTTTTTTAAGATAATATTTATACTTTTTCAACATCCAGTGATTTTGTATAACTATATATTTCGTTCAGAAAATTCAACACAATTCAATAACAATATTCCCTTGTACTTATTTCTACTTGTTTATGAAAATCACATTTAAAAAGTACTATTTTTATTGCAAAAAGAACGACAATTTGAGTACAATTTCAATTTTTTTTCTGCGTGTCCCATTTTTATAATTTTCAAGTTTTAAAATGTTTCTTAGATATAAGTTCAGCGTTTAGATGTTAAAATACTAAAAATTCTTGGCTCATATTTTTCACATAAATATTGAAATCGTTGGATTTCCCACAAAACGGCCGCCATAACCTAGCCATTTTTCAATATTTTTTAATGGAAAAATCAATTTAAACAGTTAAATTATATAATAAATTGTAACTAAAATTTCATGGATGTAAAACGTTTTGTTCATTTCCAAAAAAAAAAAATGATAAAAATTGGCTATTTCGTCGTCTAGATGTATTTACCCCCTTAATAACTGCCATTGAAACAGCTAGATTTACCGATAGCCAACGTTATACAGATATACCGGGTTCAATATGTTTCGCCATATATACAATGGGCCAGAAGGTCCCGTAAGACATACAGCAGAAATACTCTCGGTCGGAGTAGTCTTAATAGGGGCACAATCGTTTTCGTGATCACACACAAGGTGCGCCCTCGGGGTAAACTACAATGACATCGTCGTCGTCGTCGCGTGGTGGTGGAACGGCTTTGTGGTCTCGCACTACGGACGCGTTACACCGTGCCTGCCATGTAATATGGCAATGGTAACTTGGAAAAAGAGAAACAGAGAGAGAGAGAGAGAGAGAGAGAGAGAGAGAGGTAGGATACGACATAGTAAGCGAGTTCCCATGGGACGGAGGGGGCCGCAGTGGTCCAGGGCTCGCGCCACAGGGGGACACGTTTTCGACATAATTAGAGCTGGTATCGGAATGATCAGCCTATACGGCTGTGGGAATGAAATGGAATGGAGTGGTTTGAGATGTTTTGTCGCTATATGGTTATATGGCATGCACCCCCGGGACTCCTACGACGACCCCACTTCACTCGTCAACGCCTCGTTCCGCATCACGATCGTCTGAGCTTTACTCTCCGCACGCTGTCCATTTGTTAATGGGGAATCTGGGAATTCGCCACCTCGAGATCTGCTCCTCCCTTCTTCACAAATGGATATTTAAAGGCACGTAATAATGATCCCTCGATCGTTTCTTTCGCGTTCTTGCGGTTATTAAAATTGACACCTACTAGAGCGCAATGCGCTCCAAATGATTCTTGGACATGTGCAGGATTCTTTTCTGGAGCTGCGCGAGTCTAAATGTACTTTATTTTAGTCTGATTAAATTTTTTTTTTGCCGAACTCAAGCAACAATGCTAATGATAATAATGATGACAACTCGTGATCGTAAATATTGCCGATGACTATGCTTGAGTTTCTTAACACACGTGCCTGTATGCAGTATCCGTAGGATATAATAAAAAGCAGCAATCTAATGATCAAGTACTACCTTCAATTCTCCCATATTCCACGATGTTCGAGGAGTGCTCTGCAATTTTGTTTCGGGCTAATTGGGTCTATAGTATTTTTTTTAATACTATAGTAAAATGCAGGATTTTCCGTTGTCCGGTTGACTACCTGATAATTTTAATTCCCCATCGAGGAGCTGGCCAATGGACAATGCAATTACTGCTACAATTTTAATTTCCTCCTGCTATCCTGTTCCTCCCACATTCTCTTATTATTGTTCTCAGGGATCGGCAAGCACATCCGAATTGCGTCACAATTTGACACTTAACGAAGCTGCACGAAGAAAAAAAATTTCGAAATATCGTCTATCGATGAGATTTCAAAGAGAGTGCATTACGTTCGAGTGTCACTCGAATATTTATCGAGGCAGGAGACGAGAGATCGTCGAGAGAAAATATTACAGATTACCACGAGATATAAGAAGCGTGGACCTACATATATGTAAACGGCAAGGAGGATGGGTAATCCCCAAAGAGGAAGTGTCAAGGAGTTATACAGACGTACACTCTATGTGGCATACCCAAATATATATATATATATATATATATATATATATGTAATCTCCTTGGGGCTATATGTTTGTACAAGAGGAAACCAGGAGGCGATGTGTAGATCGACATTGACGAAACGGTTGTATAGGATATTGTACACGAATAACAAAAATGATATTGGTTAGGATCAGCTCGTCTGTGAGTCCCGGGATTTTTACCTCTGTGCAAGAAAATTTTGTTCGTATTAAGTTTGCGAAAAAAAGGTATTTTACGACAACACCACGTAAAATCAAAATAAAAAACTATTTTATTTTTTAAATTATTTCAAATTAATTTAATAAATAAAATTGATAATTTTTTAAACTATATAAATGAAGCTGCTTAAATAAATTTTTTAATTAACCAAACTCTGAATATATATGTTTATATGTATATAAATGAAGTTACTGAAATTAATATTTTTTATTCATTACTAATCAAAAATATATTTCGTTCCACCATTTCTTAATTAACCAAACTTTGAATAGGACATTTTTTTAAATTGTATACGTGCACTGGCCCGTTTTTCGTCAAATCTCTATCTTTCCGCAAACTCAATTCGAACATAATTTCTTTACACAGAGGTGAAAAAATATATATAAAATGTTAAATTTTGTATCGCTGGAACACAATGCATTTTTCCAATCGCAGATTCTTTTTGGCACATTTAGGTTCTAAAAATCGGCAAAAAAAGATGTTAGATAATAACAAAAATAAAGAAATAAACAATTTTAAACGAATTTTCGTTTGCATTGTAACGATGCAAGCTTCAACACCATGGATATAGATATATATATAGGAAAGTTCCACGTGTTTGTAGGCTCGACAGCGACACCGCGGAAATCCGTTGATGCTTTTCAGGCTATGGAGTGTATTACACTTCGAATGCAAGCGACCCTCGCCACGTTTTTCACGTTACCGTCAAATATATATATATATATGTATTCGCGGTTGCACGGATAAACCGGATCTCGTCGGCAGGTATGCGGGGGTGGAATCGTTATTATTGTGCTCGCCTACAAGGACGAAGGAGCTATAGAGCCAAAGTTTTTCGAGGACCTCTCGAGTGAACCTTTCGAAATAGTGTGCACACGCATTTGTATACCTGTGTGTGCGTGTGTGTTCTTGGGCTGGTCGTATGATATAATTTTTTTTCGTCAAACCACGAGTAGTTACTGCACGACACGGTGGCACATTTCGGATACGCCTCGGGTATTTTCTCCATTGGTATCGGCACAGAACATACAAATGTTGCTCCCACAAGCAATATTCAAAAAGGAACAAATGAAGAAAAAAAACGTATATTCGCTCTCATAAATAATATCCCATGAAAATGACGATCAAATTAAAAAATTACCTGTGCTTGCCCTGTAAACAATATTTCCAAAAATAATGGTCAAATAAAAAAATGTTTTGGACAAAAGTCAATTTTAATTAGGTAGAATATGAATCTACGGTAACGAATATGGGTTCCCCAGAAAAGAAAATAAAAAATGCTGTATCATATGATTTTACTGACAGTCCGAATTCGTTCGACACGTGTTTGAGATATTTTCATTCTGTTCCTTTGTTTCCGCGTTATTTCGATGTTTCGATATAAATTGGACACCCCATATATAAATATTCCTTCGCATAGAGGACGATCCTGCTTGCCTAAATATACGGGGCTGTGTACAGCTCCAGAGTCTCCGTGATACAATGAGAGAAGCCCGATGTAATCTCCGGAAAACGTTTAGGGGAAAATGAGGTCGACAGTTGCCGGTGTACCCACGGGGTCACGAGGCCGCGTACGTACCTTTCTGTTTTTTTTTTTTTCGCTTTATTGTTGCTGTTACTTGCACGATTGTACAGCACGCAGGAGATCCAGTATGTCGTGTCCCGGTATTAGTATTTTTATATCAGGCTCTCTGTGGCTGTCCCGTCTCTTTTCCCTGCAGCTCACCCTCTCGGCATCCCTCAACGCGACTAACCCATGGTTTGTCACAATATTTATTCGGCTGCGGTAGCGAAACTGTTGCTGCAACTGTTTTTCTTCTTCTTTTACTCTCTTGCTCTCTCTCTCTCTCTCTCTCTCTCTCTCTCTCTCTCTCTCTCTCTCTCTCTCTCTCTCTCTCTCTCTTTTTCTCTCTTTATCTCACAGTCACGATCACTCTGTATTTATTCGCGGTAGCTCGTACTCGACAGTAGAGAGAGTCGCGACGTATCGAGGGCCAAATGTTCACCGCGCACATGTTGACGGAAAACAATATTACAATCCCGGCCGCGAGGGGAATGTAAACGATGAAGAAATAATGCGGTATTTGCCCCGGAAATGTTGTATCGATGAAAAAGTCCTCTTCGCAATGTGTACACGTGTAATACGGGTATTTGTATATAGATTTATATGTGTCTACTAACAGAATATACATCGACTCGGAAAAATACGTATAAAAATAATGAAAATATTTGTCGCAACTATTAAATATATAAAATCATTTTTATTTTTCACAAATACTAGTTTTATGAACAAATTGAGGAAAAAAAATGATTTTTTTTCTTTTTTTATTTATGGTTTTAATTTTAATTTAAGGTCTCTTGTTCGTATTTCTTCTTTGAAGTCTTTTTCTCTCGTTAAACAAATTATTTTATTTTGAAAACGGTTCGGCATTATTGCGGTTGCTGGAATCCGTTTGTACACGGAGTATCGAAAACCCTGTCGGGAGGAAAAGTACTCGAGCCGCATTTCCCACTGCATATTCAAATGGGAAAACGTTTTATCAAGCGTTGCAAGGAAAAAACGAAGAAATACCTTCTCCGTTTTCTTTTTTTTTTTTCGACCTTTTTAAACAAGTCACGTATCACAGTCAAGGAAGAGAGAGACGCTGGGTTCCACCCTCGTTTCCACTCTTACATTGGGGATATAAAGTATTTTTCCCAGAAGTTTGACTTCCGGTTGAGGAAAACGTCGCGAAATGCACACGTACGTTCTCTCTCTCTCTTTCTCTCTCTCTCTCTCTCTCTCTCTCTCTCTCTCTCTCTCTCTCTTTCTCTCTCTGTATGTATATATATATATATATATATATATATATATATATTGCAATGGAATGAGCTCTCGGGGTTGGGGGTGAAAAGAAGGAAAATATGGGTGAGTGACGAGAAACCCACGAAGAGGTAGATTTTTGTATCTCTTTTTTTGTCTCATCCTTTGGAAGCGAACAAATTTCAAGTGTCTCGAGTACAGATTTATATGGAATGTTTTATGCAAAGTGCGTTGAAATTTGACGTTTGTGCGAGTGTGAAAAATATTAAAAAAACGGATTTCTGCTTAATTGGAAGTACTGATTAAAGAATACAGTAAAATTTATTAAATTAAAATTAAATTAAATTCGAATATAATTCAATTTATTTTAATTAAAAAAATAGAAGATAATAATTTAAACAATAGAAATGTTTAAAAAAAAGCAAGAATGAGTCTGTCAGATCCAAAACGCGATCTAACCAAACACGGCAATAGAAAAAAAAACATATCTCGTGATCGGGAATAAATGCAACAAAAACGGAGATGAAAAAAAATGCTACACCTCGTACGATGATACGAACGATCAACATTAATTAATTCTAAAATTGATAAATCGTTAGAATTCAAGAATACACATTTTCAAAGGACGGAGCAAAAAGAATACAAATTATCAAAATATTCCAAAATTTGCAAAATGTTCCTGTGATAGGAATATTTTGCAAAATTCATTTGAAAAAAACAACAGCAATATTGTAATAGTATTGCTTTTTCTTTTAAAATGAATTCCGATTTTTTTCGTACACGCTGTCATTCTCAACCGACTCCGAAGTCTTCCACAAACCCAAGCAAACCCAAACAAATCTTCTCTATCTAGGTGCGTAGAATTCTCCGTGGGGGCGTAATGTGTTTCTCTTTGGGAGTGAGTCTGGTACACGAGATACTTGAGACTTTGTCGGAGGGATCCTTATTTTTTTTTACTTATTTTTTATTTCTACTTCTGCTATATATTTGTTTTTTTTCGAGAGTCTTCTGCCCTCGAACTGGGTCTGTCGCGACTTGGTTGTCGTCTCGCCGTATTCGTTTCAGCCTCGGGACGAATATCTTCGCACAGACACAAAAATACGTTGCGGGGATGTGAATACGTATATGTTGATGAAGCGCCCTAGCCCTTTTTGCCACACCCCCGCCCCCGTCACCACGAGAAAAACGCACCCCCGGTTCAGAGATCTTTCCGTAACTTTTCCCTATGCGCCTAAAGAGAAAATTTCACAGTCGAATTCATCGGGCGTTGAGCTCCTCCGGAGAGAACCACGAGCCTTGAGTCACCACGTCCGCACGGTCTAACTTAATTTGTTTCGTGCTTTTACTTTTTCACTTCGCGAATCGACGAAAAAGTGCGAAAGATCGAATAAAAATCTAAAAGATTGATTGAAATAAAGAGATCGAATGAAAATTTATTTGGAAGATACCGTGAAGCATAAAGTGCGAATATCGCGTCCAAATTTAAAGATCTATCGATCAGTTCTCGAGATATCGTGAAAACCGGTTTTGGAAACCAAGTTCCGAGAAAAATGTGTTTAACGATATTTATCGTTGACTAGCTCGCAGCTTCGCCCGCGTGGAATTTGCCTCATAGAAACTTCATTAACAGTTGCACCCCTTATTAGGGGTTGTTTTGAAAAATCGTTAAACATGGGTTTTATTATTTGCTTTGAAGAACTTTTATACCGAGTTTCAAGTCGATACACGTAAGGAATACAATTTTCCAAACTTTTACATCCCATTTCATTCTTTTAGGGGTTGATTTTGCCAAAATTCTTTCTTAGTGCATCTCTACACCCTTTAACGAACATATCTTCCGAATTTCATTGAAATCAAAGCAGGGAACTTGATTTTCCCATACGAACTTCAACACCCCGTTGCACCCCTAGCTAGGGGTTGTATTGAAAAACCCTAAAACATGCGTTTTATTATTTATCCAGTTATTTATTGTTTTGAAGAATATTTTTCAAGTATTATTTATCAATTTTTCGATTGATCAATTGATCAATTTCTCAATTTATTTATTCTATTTATCAGAAGAATATTTATCAGGTTATTATATTATTGTTTTGAAGAATATTTATGGCAAGTTTCGAGTTGATACACGCAAGCAATACAATTTTCCATACAAGCTTTTACATTCCATTTCATTTTTTTAGAGGTTGATTTGCCACAAATCCTTCCTTGTGCACCTCTACGTCCCTCAAGGAACACATCTTCCGATTTTAATTGAGATAAAAGCAAGGAATTCGATTTTTCTATACAAACTCTAACACCCCGTTGCACCTCTGATTGGGGATTGTTTTAAGAAATCCTAAAATCTACGTTTTATGATTTATTTTGAAGAATATTTATACTAAGTTTCAATTTCAGCTCTTCACGAGTTGATTTTCGAAAAATCCTTTCATAATGCACATCTACAACTTCTAAGAAACATATCTTCCAAATTTCGTGTTTCTATCTTCAGCGATTCAGGCTGTTCGTTGTCTGCCAGCGAGTCACGGAACTATTCTATATGTATAGATAAATTCTGATGAAAAAAATGCACATAAATACAATACATGCTCGTTTGAACAAAAAAAAAAATTTCAACTAAAGCAATTATTTCCCGAGAAAAAAAAATCTTAAAATATGGTCTCTCTTTTGCCCATCTACTCAGGAGTAAGCTTACCGCGAAAGGACACACGATCGCGCAGCTAAAAAAATTCATTGATGCTTTTTCAGATCTTTCATAAAAAAAAAACGACTCGACCGAAAGACTCGAAATTTTCCCAGTCGCCGTCTATTTGCTAGAGGAAGGATCTACGATCCGGTATTTGTGATCAAAAAAAAAAATTACACGTTCACATACAATGAAACAACTGTATTCGAAAAAGGTTAGAAAATGATCTTCCGATTGGGCTAATGACAAATCGAAGACTAGTAGCTCCTAGTCAAACTGGAAATACGCATTTTCCCAAACAAACCATTCTGTCAACAAAATAACTGAGAAAAGTTCCTAAAGATATCGTGCAGATAATTGCCGGTAATTGTGGCAAAATGCGTGAGTGTTGGTCACTCGGACCGGTCTATAGATCGTATACGTATAGGGTGCAGGGATGCGGGTATCCAGCGGCATTGCGTCGCTAAAAACGGACGAAAGTCATTTTGTTCTTAAACACTTGCGAACGAGATTTTCCAAGTATATAACATTGAAGCGAGAATCGTTTCACACAAAGTGAGCATTTTATGAAAAGAAATACAAAATAAAAAGTCGCAAGCCCCGCTTTGCCTTTGAAGACGTCGAAGGTTTCTTAAGGGTGTGCCCTCTTGGCAGAGCATCGCGCCGCTCCCGCTTTGTCAAAAGGAATTTAAAAAAAGCAAAAAAAAAGAGAAAACGCGCGCTGTAACGCAAGAATTAGTTGAGGGTCGACGAGGCGCGCACGGGCGAATATATTATCAATCGTAAAGAGGGAAGCGAGGAAACGAACTATATTTTATCATTTTCGCGTACTCCTCAAAAAGCAAGCCGCAGAATAAAACTTTTTGCATTCTTTTCCCGCGATCCGAGAACAGCTGTTTTGTAAAAATAATGTAAATGTGTATTGGCTCGGTGCAAAGCACAGGGTGAGGGTGATAAAATCGAACGCAGCAATCATAGGGGACAAAAATTTCAATAAATTCGGCTATCTGTCAAATTTGTATGAGAGTAGTACGAGATTTTTGCGATAAAATTAAAAATATTGTTTTATTAAAAATTGCTGTGTAATAAATTGTAAAAATACCGGAATAAATAGTAAATGCATATTTGATCGATTCACTGCAGCAAATTGGAAGTTAGAACAACACAACAAATAGCTGCAGTTAGAAGAAAAAAGAAAGCATTTATAAGGTTTGCCTTATGATACGAGCTTGAATTATTAAACTTGGGTCAGGTTTTGTCCTTAAGGAGGTTGGAGCGGTTCAGTTGAGTCAAATGACGGTTTATGAGTTTTTTTTCTCTAACAAACCTCAAAACAAATGCATAGGATATATGGATTTATTCTTTAAATGCTAAGTTCTCATAAAATATATAATTGAAGGGCAAAGTTATGCATTATTTTACTTTCATGACGTGAAAAAGAAAAATTGGCGAGTAAAACTTAAAAAAGTATAGCATTATTGATGATTATTATGAAAGAGTCGTAATCTTTTATTGGATCAAAAAGATTAAAAATATAAAAAAGATTTAAAGTATGAAAAATATTCAAAATATTAAAAAGATTAAAAAGATTCGTAATCTTTTGTCAAACTTCGATGGTTCATTATTGAATATATATGGTTTTTTATGGGCAAGATGGAGTTTTTTTCTAAATGTTTACAAAGGTTTAGTTTACGTTAATCCGTTGTTAGAAATGTTTTATCTTGGTGCTAAATAGCCAAAAAAAAATACGTCACCCGTAGCGTGAATGCCCGCACTAAAATTAACCGCACGTAAAACTGCACACATTGAACTATTTTTTAGCTCTGGTGTCTTGTGGTGAAAAAATTTCAAAAAATTCGTAAACTCTCAGTATAGTCTTGACAATAGCATATATATTTTTTTTTTAATCTTGGATTGTAGACAACTCTCCTAGCACCTTAAGTCATCTACGTTCCTGACGTGTCTAGCAAATACCAACAGTTTTCTCTTAGATTGAGTTTGAGGTTGGAAATTAATATTCTGAGTTATACTCTCGAAGCCCGTCTTCGAAATTATACTCATTTCGGTCTGAAAACAATTCTTTATTTTTTATTAGTGGTGCAGCAACAATATATGTTCGTTAAATTTCAATAAAAGAAATTATATACCTTCATTTTTCTCGTTTTTTTATTACAAGTTGACGAAAATATAAATTTTAAGGAAATTTTACTCACTTTTTTTCACTTTACTTTTAAAGGAAACATTTCTTGCCGTCATTGGCCAGACAAATTGGTGTAATGCAAGCTAATTAAATGCAATTGAGGCGCGATTTTAATTTGTATAATTTATCACAATATCGTAACTACAATCACAGAGCCTTTGACAGAGCCAACAAAAATGCGAACGCAACGCGGTGCTAGTGTGTTGTCCACGGAGCCAATACTCGGCAACCAAAAGGATCGTTTCCAGCGTAGCATTTTCCGCTCAAGAAATCGATTCGCCTATCGAATTATCCTGCGTCAGACTTTCATCTCGTACGCACGATCGATCGTTATTCCTGAGAATACAATTTTTTAATTCTTCAAATTTTATTCATATTGAGTGCTTGTGAAACTCACCCCAAAGAATAGCTTCGACTTCATCGGAAGCTTAAAAAAAAAGAGAAAAATCGAATCATTAACACTGATCGGTGAAAGCGAACTCTTCAATCGGGCGATCGATATTTTATATCGATCTTGTCAAAAATCTCAATGGTAAGTGATCAAATTTGATCAGACAGCATAAAAGAATAACATTTTCTCACAGGATCAAATAAATGTGAGCTCATAAAAAAAATCTTTGATTCAAATAATTATTTCGAGCAAAATCTCCGCAAAAATCGTTCATTATTTATCGTCCCGAGGCCTCCTACAATTGACGGTTGAAAAATGATGCTTATCGAGACGAATTTCAGCGCTTCAAAAATTTGCTGATCGACGAACCAGGAATATAAGACCCTTCGTTGAGCGGGGGGGGGGGGGGGGGGGGGGTAGGATGGGACAAAAAAACGCGAAGGGAAGGTAATACGAGGGAAACGCTCGCGAGAGAGTCTCGCCATCCACTCGGAATTCAGAAACGATCAATGCCAACGGTTCCCCGTTTTTCCACCACCCTCCATCGAAATTTTTCGTCCTCCGCTTGGCTACATCGTATTTTCTTCCTCGCACTCTCTTGCTCTTTCTTCATTTTCCTTTCCTCTCCAATCCCTCTCCCTCTTCAACGCTATCTTCGAGTCTCTCTTTTTTTTTCCCCGGGACATTGCGAATCAGCGCAGTTTCTCTCGAACCATCCAACTCGCACCATCCAACCGATCGTTTCTTATTCTTATTTCGTTCGTCTTCCTCGGTGTAACGCGAGTATCCTTGCCTAAGGTTGACGCGTTTCTCTCGCGGCCAAGAAAAACGCTCGGTCGTCTTTGCTCCTTTTTTTCAATATATATATATATATATCGAAAAAAAGGAATACAACTCCCCCTATTTGACTCTACACGTCTATACGTGCATCCGAGACAGGCTTGCAGGAAAGAAATCGAGCTGAAGCTTTGATGTCACCGCAAAACGCGTAGACACTTTTTGCCGCAAAGTTTCGGCAACCCCAAACTCCGAATAGTATTCACGTATTAAAATGATTCCCGTAGGGATTCGATTGACGTACATATATGTATTTATGTATCTCGAACGGCTTCGAAATTACCTTCAGATAAATGTACGTTCATCCATATAAAAGTCATTTCATTTTTTCTCTATTTATTTCAGGACTGTCCTCGAAGGAATCCAATGTGACGGCATTTTACATAGAAATAACGAGTTTCAAATTATCCTTTCTTCGTACGTGTACATATATCAAGTAAATGTAGAACGACCGAACACGAAAGCTAACCATCGAGGCATATTAAAATATCGAGCAACGGGACGAAGCTAATTCGACGACCTATATCGCGAGCGAAAAAAGAAGAAAAAAAAAACGTTCGATTTAGTAACAGCTTACGGATTCTTCCATCGGAAATGACAATTCCATGTTTTCGCAGAAAAAGTAATAATGAAGGAAAAATTAGAGAAGCGAATGGAAAGCACGTAGTTATAATTATGTTGAAAACTTTTAAAAAGTTACAAAAGAACGCAAAGTAATAAAAAATACTCTCGAAAAAATTATTGATTGTTTTGCTATATAAAAAAGAAATCCGAGATTGAAGTTTTCACCGTTGGAACGCAATGAAAATTAATACTTATAAATTTCTTTTTGATTTTTTTTTCACCCAAATTTGCCTGCGAAAATCCCTTAAATACTTGTTAAGACAATTAGTCAGAAATCTACAATGTTAATACAGTCAACTCTCACCTATTTTGCCGAGTCGCGATCGAGGCTTGACAAAGAAGTTTTTCAGAAAGATTGCCCGATAAAGTGGTCACTTTGTAATTCCTGTGCGCAAAGGAAAGGAGAACGAACCTGATGGCGATCGAGAGAGAGAGATGAGAAGAGAAGAGAGAGAGAGAGAGAGAGAGAGAGAGAGAGAGAGAGAGAGAGAGAGAGAGAGAGAGAATAAGAAAACTGATTTGTCCACTCCGTCTCCATCGTTCTCTCGTTTAGTGTCATAGTCGCGAGACGAAAGAGGTGAGACATAAGAGAGAAACAGAAAGAAAGAAAATTAGGGAGGGGGAGAGAGAGAGAGAGGGACAGAGAGAGAGAGAGAGAGGGAGGCAGAGTGGACGGTTATATGGGCCAGCAGAGAGAAGCAGGAGCGTGTCGCACTCCCATCGCGGTTGATTCGATGAGCTAACGCCAACTTAACGCTACACACCCCACTGGGCTGCACTCGGTCAGATAACTCGACGATTTTCAAGCGCCCTGCACCGGAGAATGATATCCATTGAGTCGCGGCGGCGGCTTTCGCTGTCCGCTCTCCCGCTCTTTCTGCTCTGCGCATACAAACGTCGCCGTTTCGCATTAATCTCTTTTCTTTTAATAATAATTTGTTTATTTCTGCAATATTCGTTGGTACGTTGGCTTATAAGATCCTATCCCTGTGCGTTTTACCCCACACATGTCACAGTGTGCGGTTGGACGGTCACCCATCCAAGTGTTGGCCCCAGGCCTGTGATGCTTGACACGGGGGATCGACGAAGCCGCGCACCGACCGTCACTCCCATACTTCCCATAGTAATAATAATATTTATCATCAATTTGGTCATTGGAAATAATTAAAAACGAATTGAATCGCCTTTTCCGCCTGTCTGGGTGTGATCGGTTAAATCGATAGCAAACTCTCATCGCTCTCGGATTCATTTTCTACCTCTGATCCCATAGGCAATGTGTTCGTTTGTTTTAGAACGTCACGTTTCAGCTCTTTGTCCGTAAAAACTTCATGCCCCAAATCATTTTTATCGCATTTCCGATTCTTCTATGCCTATCCCGAGTCAAAATTTATAGCCTCCTCTGAACATTCACCTCTAAACCATGTTTTTGTAATGCACAAGCTGCCAGCCTTCGTTGAATCTACCAAACACTATTTGCCGAGTTCAGTGCCATGAAGAGGCCTCTGTTAGTCCTCCCAATCCTTCTTTCGACCCACAGTTTCAGTGAAACGTGCGAAACACAGACCTCCTTAACCTGCTTTCGAACTCAAGTCCGTTGCCTCGACCCCGCCTAACCTGCTTTGAGCCCAAATTCGATAACTCCTTCATCAACACTCCATTGTGGCCTGATCGGTAAGCGGTTCGATGACGAAATAAATACGTTTTCGCTGAATGGAGGGTCCGGAGGGTCTACAGTGCGCCTACACTAGGCTGAATGGAGGGTCCAAAGGGTCTACAGTGCTCCTACAGTAGGCCGAAAGGGGAGGCCAGTAGGTTCTGCGGGAGCGCTCGAAGTAGGCCCACCTGGGGTTTCGCAGGTTCAGTTGCGCTCTGCATTGGCCTCCTTTTAGTGACAATGTTCAGTTTCTACCATTCGGAAGTTTCATCGGAGACCCTAACGTATTTGTATTCCAAACATTGTACCCTCGTTTAGTTACCCGATAATCCACTATCGCCAATCTCTGCCCGGGGAAGGAATGGAACGTACGCGGGATTTCAATGGGGAATCCTGATTAGAATCCAATGTACAACAGTGACGTTCTAGTGTACAGATCCAATGGTTCATCGCATTGGATCAAGAAGTAGGAACAAGTATCGAAATCCAAATAGATCCCTCCGACAATATCTGCAAGTGAAGATGCGATACTCCGTTCCAACAAAAGTCCCGGCATTGCACACAAATCTTTAAACAGAGCAATGCTTTTTTTTCGTAAATTAATAAAAGCCGGGTGAGCTTGCAAAATAGCCAGGAAACATAAGAAGCTCCGGCAACGTTTGATAAAAAGTGAGGAGGCGTGTGTGCGTGTCCGGCTGACGGTGTGCGGGTGGAGGGTAGCGGCGTCGTCGTCGGGGTGCGGAAAGAGCGAATCACGTGTAAGAGCCGCGTAAGAGAATGGAAATCAATAGGTGAAGGCAAGAGGGAAGGAGAATTTATACATATATATATACACACCATACATAGATATATATTACATATATATGTACACACTTCAGAGAGAAAGAGAGAAAGAGAGAGAGAGAGAGAGAGAGAGAGAGAGAGAGAGAGAGAGAGAGAGAGAGAGAGAGAGAGAGAGAGAGAGAGAGAAACAGAGAGATCTCGGAGGGTTCTGAGGAGCGATCGCGTCCCGCCGACTCGCCGCCGACGACGATGGAAACTGCGAGATCCCCGACACCCAGTAGCGAGCAGAAGGCTCCGTCGACGCCGCTTTATAGAAAGCCTTCGAGACATTCGCTATCTCGCCCCCTTCTGCTCTTTGCCCTCGCGAAAACCCTCCTCCTGCTATTTCTCTCTTCTGCTAGACGTCCTTCGTCTCATCCTCTCGTCGGAGAGAGAGAGAAAGAGAGAGAGAGAGAGAGAGAGAGAGAGAGAGAGAGAGAGAGAGAGAGAGAAACAGGAAGAAAAGACAAGAGAGCCATGGAAAAAGAAAAAGACAAGGGAGCAAAGAGGATGGACCTCCATTCAGAAACTAATGGGGTTAAACGCCTTGGCCCTATGTTCATCACCAGCACATACAGATATATATATATATATATATATATAGTAGAGCTTTCTCAGGAACGAGATAAGGTAACGGTGTTTTCCCCTAACTCCCCCCAGCAAAATCCGTATAACTATATACCCTTCACCCATTTCACATTCCCATATCGCATACTATAATTTTCGTCCACGATCGAAAAATCATGACATGAAATACTGGAAATATTCAGCTTTTGTTGAGAATCCTCAAAAGTGCTCGGAAATACTTTTTTCGTTTTTAACTGCCGTTAATTTTGAGCTTTCGACGAAAACTCGGTGCTATTCGTAATCGATGAAAAATATCTCATCGAGACCACCCTTAATATGGGGTAAAAGTGGAAAGCAGTTATTTCGACTCTTTTGGCCACTTTTTCGGAATCCCAAAATCGCCGAAATTTCAAACAGCCGTAGCGGCGATTCTATCTCGGCGACGATTGAGTGAGGGAACATTTTTTTGGCCGAGGTGAAAAAGAAATTTGCATTTCTAATCTTTTTTTTGATAAGTCTCTATGAATGGATTTTTATCCCCTGATATTCGCCATCAATTTTCCCCGAAATCTACAATTAAAAAAAACAATCGTCAAAAGTGTGTGAAAACAGGTTTTTCGTGTTTAGCTGGCGCAATTTTGAGCTTACGACGAGAACTCGGCGATATTCGTAATCGGCGGAAAATTTCACATCGAATAAAGCCTTGAAATGGGGTAACAGTTGAAAACAAAATTCTTCGACCCCTTTGGCTACTTTTCAGGAATCGCGAAATTAAAAAAAACCATAGTTCTTTTTTGAGTGACGTGAATTTAATGGGGGGGGGGGGGGGGCGTTGAAAATAATTTTGATAGAATTATAGAATGCCGGATTCATCCCGATATCTCAAGTAGTATTGCCGAAAAATTTACTTGTAAAATTACCGAAAAAGACCCAAGGAGGAAATGCAAAAATGGGCCAAAATTGATAATCCTAATTTTGAAATTCTGCCAAAAATCGAAAAATATTCGCTGCTTCATGACTCAAACGGCATTTTTCAGAGAAAACGATTACGAAAAGAATGCGCGCAGAGCGGAGTTTCAAATCAAAACGAAAAATAAACGACCGACGATTCAGTGAACAAACTTTTTTTCAGCTCGAAGCGGCAAAAAGATTTGGATTTTTACTTTTTTTAAAATAAGTTTATATCGATGTTTTTTACCCCCTATGAATACTAACTCATCATTCATATATGTATATGTATAATTTATTTCAAATTTAACGCATAAATGTGCAACGTGACTCACCCTTGTGTGCCATGTCATCAGCGGTGACAGAGGCCAGGAGGCCAGTGGCGCCCGGCCATGGAGCGACCGCAGCCCCAATTTGCTGCGAAGGCAGAATCTTCGGGCCTTTCGACTCTCGCTTCGTCTCTGGAATCACAACAATTTTTCGAAATAATAACGACGAGGGATCACTAAAACCTACGAAGAAAGAGAGACGTAGATATCTCGAAAAAAAAGAAGCAAGAAGAATGAATGGAGGTAGTGGCTAAAATAATAGAATATAGGGTACACCGACCAGTGAATGGACTGAAGCTGTTTTATATTTGAAATAAGTGAAAAATATAAATTGTCGATAATAACTCAAATCACTATAATTTAGCGAAAAATTTATGGATTTCCTTAAAACCGATTTCTTAGTTTAACATCGAATTTTGACGCCACACGGATTTTTTTTTTTATTCGTGTTACTCGCACACCGCCCAACATGGTTACGATACGGCTGTACACAGTGGGTGTTTTGAAAGATAAAAGTTTTTATGAGTTTTGAGGGTATTACTTTTATTATTTTAGAATCAATGTTTAATTTTTTGCAAAAAAATTCAAATAAATTCTTAACAATAGGTCAGAGTTAGACATGTTTATTCATTGGTACTATATTATAACCTCTTTCCAGTGAATGGACATATGGGCTCTTTTCTGATAATTATCAAAGTAGAGTGAAAAGTTTGGGTCATCTGCTGAAAATATCAAAATTAATTACTGTTAAGAATTGACAATGTAAATTTCATCAAATTTTGTCGTTAAATCATTCCATTCGTTTTTATTTTTATTTCGACATAATTGAATCTTTTATTTCTCTGTCGAAGCGAACTTTGGTGGTTTTTTTGAGAATGTCACGAAGATGAAAAAAAGTCTGTGTATTTTCTACGAAATCGCAATGACCAATATCATCCTCATATGTGTAAAAAAATATTCGAATTTTTGTGCAACACAGTGATCTCCAAATGTAGCATTTAATGAAAATAAATAATACATTATTAATCTTTACAGCATCGGCTGTCTATTTATTGATAATTTCGTCCAGTCACTAGCGATTTGGTCATTTCGCTACTTATTTATCAACTTCTTCAATATTATTTATCTCACTTGCTTCGATTTTTTTCTTTTTTTTACTATCAAAATAATATCTTTCGTTAGGTATAGCAATTAAAACGTTTCGATAAGATTTTTATTCTACAGTTAATTTGAATCCTATAGTGTCGTTAATCGTCCATTCACTGGTCGGTTTACCCTACCTAAGGCGATTGTCTCTCGCGCGTCCACGATCGTTCCAGTCCCAAAATGTGTGTGTGTGTTTTTTTTTCGGCCTTCAGTAAAAATAGAATTTCGTTTTGGAAAATATCTCGGTATCGACGCGCGTTTAGTCGACGTCGCGAGTTACATGAGTAATCCGTGGGTCCCCCTTGAGCCCAGCTGTGTAAATCTGCCTCGTGAAGTGCCAGAAGTCGGAGGAAATGGAATTACGCAAGGATAGCTTATCTGGGCCAAGGTATATGTGTACGTGTGTATTCTTATTTGGATATTGGCCGATACGTGCAAGAAAATATGGTCTTGGGCTGAGTTGCAATTAATTTTCGTAAAAGATCGCGACACGAGGTAGCTGTTGCGAAATAAAGTATTCCTTTAACGAGCCCGAATATTTAACAATCAACTGATTTTCATCTACAATTAAATAAAAACACATCCCAGTGTACTGGTAAAATCTTAAGCCAAGTTACAAAACTTTTAACAAAAAATTACTTATCGAAAAATCTACGAGAAAAAGTCACGCAGAAGAACTCATCGTTCTATCGAAAAATCTACGAGAAAAAGTCGTGCAGAAGAACTCAACGAAACATAAACTGCACGCTCTGCGAGCTTGTACGTGTGTAGTGATATTGTGTCAAAGCGCAGTCAAATAAATAACAAGCGATAATTACAGTGGATTTTCACTGATGTGATTCAAATGGATTTTTAAGATATTATTTTTTTAAGGTAGTAGTCTCGCCACAGTCACGTTGAAAAGTTTATTCTCCGCTCAATCGATGAAAGCTTCGAAATATTGCGAAATATCCTTAGAATGTAGGTTTTACATTTTATCGGAATGTAAAAACTTATAAAGTAATGATTAAAACGCCTAATATAATGTTTACCTAAGCCTCACTTTTGTATCAGTCTATCCATTCCGGCTACTAATACGTACTCTGCGCATACGAATATGCACACACTAGTGTAATCTAGTTCTAGTCTGCTCCAGCCATTTCGTGGCGCTAGCGTCGCTAGACATTGCTTAATTTTAATCGCTATATCTCTGAAACTAGACGGTCAAAATTCATAATTTTTCTTTTACCCACTTCGTCATATGTTCCTCTGTAATTGAATCTTTTTTTAATCAGTAGAAAAGTTTCGAAGTTATTGTTATTGTTATGTAGTTTCAAAGTTATTGCATGAAATGTGAATTTTTCCACTGCTCCTTATAAGAACACGTGTAAAATCGTTAAATCTTTGATTGCCAATATCTCGAAAACAGAACGGTGAATGCTTTTGAAATGTTGCAGGTAAACATTTAATAGTGACTTGGGATCCTCAAAATAAATTAAAAAATCTATAGAAAAACGCCTTGGCGAGGCTACTACCTTAAGCGTTTTATATATTTTTTAGATAAGATTTATACTTTCTCAAGATCCACTCGTTTTGTATGTCTATATATTTTCTTGAGAAAATTTAACGTACAGAATACAATGTGATCCATCAAGGATCGTATCGAATTCTTTGATAATATAGGAATCCTTCAGAATAACAAATTAAATTCGTACAATGGAATCCAATGAGGAACACCAATTCGAATCCAATGTACGAGCGTGACGTTTCAGTAGGATCCAATGAGATGACTCATTGGATCCCTATCAGGAAGTAGGGATAAACATGGGAATCTAATTGGATCCCTACGACAATTTCTGCACGGGGGGAAACGTGTAAATTATACACGCTGTGGACGTGCGGGTGCAAAGCACAAACGTCAATTCCGTGCAAACGCGCCGAGACACGCGGGAAAAGTGCGCAGCCCTCCGCGGATATGCACTTTTCCCGCGGCGTACGCGAAGCTTCGGCGTTGTGAAAGGATTACAATGTTGCTTGGCGTCGACATGGGAAACGTGCGGGAGATCGGCAGGGGCTGTGCGGAAGTGTGTGTCAGAGAGAGAGAGAGAGAGAGAGAGAGAGAGAGAGATAAACAGAGCACGAGGAAAAAAGAAAAAAAGAGTTGGAGAGACATGTATGTTCGGGGAGTCGAGCTCAATTAAAAGTGCGATAATTAGTAAACCCAAAGAGTTGCTCTCTTTTTCTCTTTATCTCTCCTCGTCTGTCCTGGTACCCGAGGCTCTGCGTTATTACGGGATATCTCGCGAAAGTGGACAAAGAATGAGCAACTCGGCCAGGGGAAGGGAGGGAGGCAAAAAAGAGGATTCGCAACTTTTTTTTTTTATTAACCGCGTATTATTTCACTAGTTTGTTCAAGGGCCTCGTAATTTTGCGTGGAATATTGTTATTCCGATAATTTGTCAACCCTCAGGCTCACTGGTGGCACGAGAAGAAAAAAAAACTAAATTAGGGTATTCTTTTCGCAGGGGGTCGTATTTTGTGGGCGCATAAGCCAGGGCTCTTTTGAATAATTAGTAGATTACCGTGGTGCTTAATAAAAATAAGTTACAATGAATTATTATACATTTTTTAATTTCAAAATCGAAATTTTTATCTGAAATTCAATATTTTTATTTGAAATGGTCAAGTGGAATTCGCTGGAACTCCGGCAAAAAATATCCTTTCGTGATCCTGTGCACAAATTTATTGGCCACCCACATCTGTATAGGGATTTGTTAGGGACACCGTACACGGAGAGTCCTCATTGGAAATGACTAAAAAAAGAACTAAAAAAAGAGTAAAAAGAACTAAAAAAAAAAGGAATAATTTTATTTATTTATTTTTGCCATTATCCAAAGCCTTTTTTTCGAAAATCGAGGCCGTCAATTTCTAATAAGAATACGTACAAACTTTTGAGCTATTTTCACAGCTCAAATGAACAAAAAATAAATTGAATTATCAAAAAGAATGAATTTTCGTTGCGTTGCAACGATGCAAACTTCAACATCTTCAATGGGATCCAATTGGATTCTGCACTATATCCCAATGAACGCCCTTTGAGAATTCTTACTACGTTCGAATCGAAAAATTGTAAAAAGTCACGAAACTCCTGATATGGCAAAGTGCAGTAAAATAAATAACAAAAAATAATTCACAGTAGATTTTCAGTGCGGTGATTCACATCGATATCAAAGATATACTTTGTCAAGTGTTTTATACTTTTTTTTATTGTAAGATCCACTTATTTTGTATCTCTATGAATATAGTTTAGAAAAATAAATGTACAGAAATTAAATTTAAATACGGAATAAAGTACAGTGAATTCTAATCGGGATTCCAATGTGGAATCCCAATCAAAATTCAATAAAATTGTTTATATCCCATTTATTTCACGTAGTTCGTATGGGTCAGGACTCCAAGTCCAAGTCCTTTGATTCCCAAGCGTAAACGTAATATTCTTGAGTCAGAGAAAAAACCGGAAATTCATTCGAAGACGAATGACGACTAGACGAGAGCGAAACTAGCACAGCTCTCGTACCCATTTAGGATTTAAAAAAAACGACGATATATATATTATTGTGTATTCGATTCAAGTTCTGTTTTATATTATCGTTTCGTAAAAAAATTGCGTTCGGACTATCCGAACTTTTCATTATCCGAATCATGTTCATTCCCAATCGGTTCGGATAAACGATGATCTCCCGCATACTGGGGGGGGGGGGGGGGGATATTTTTCCTTAATTGTAGACGAAGATAATTTAATTGTCAAATGTTAGGGTTCGTGAAAGAAATACCTTAAAATGAGAAAAGAAAAAAAAAATAATTAAAAAAAAGCAAACAAAATTCGTCAAAGGTAGTTTAGCGCAAGTACATAAAAGCCAATAATTTAAGAATATAAATATATGCGCGCTCTCGGCTATATATATAAAAGAACAACACTTGCTTCCCGTGTATGAACACCTGGATAATTTGCAGCGAAGACACCTCGCGTCAATTATTCAAAAGAGCATTATCGTTCGTCTCGTGTGTTTGTGCGCGTGTGTTCGTATGAAAGCATCGGGGTAATAAACGTATACAGGTAATTGTAGGGGAAAAAAGGAACGAAGTCGCATCGTCTTCCCTCTCTCCCCGTGGCTCAGGGTGGGGAGGTCGACGACCCGCCTCGCTGCCTTCCCGCGATGTATTTTGCAAGAAAGTTTAAGCGCCGCGTCGCGCATCCCTCGCGGAGATACTTTGGTACTGAGATTTTCTCAACAGCTATGGAAAACTTTGGGATAACATCTGCAATTGTTTGCGTAGTTTCGTGCACTATACTCTCGACTTCAACGACGGATATAGCGTTTACATACTGAAATATAATTGTGCAGCCAACAACGCAGTGCAGTGTTTCATGCGTTTATATATAAATATATATCGAGCTCAGTCTTCGTTTAGAAAACAAAATCGCTTTCTCGATTTGTACATACCGGGTGTATTGTTAGTATGGACACAACGAAATATCTGGCGAGGAATGGAACTGAAATTTGCATCGTTGGGATGCAAGGAAAATTCTCCTTCGTTTTCTTTTATTTCTTTATTCTCATGACGTTAAAGTTTGCATCGTCTGCATAAAACGATTTCTTTTTTTTTTCTTTCATTTTTTATTAATTTTTTAAAATCATTGTCTAGACTTTTTTTTTTGAAAATTAAGGCCTTAGGCCACTCCAGGATTGTCCAAAAATCGATTTTTTTTAAAATGTACCTTAGTACCTATAAAATTATATTCCAAAAGATTATGGATGTGAAAAATCTCTAAGTACTCGATTTTCGAATTCTAGCGCAATTCTCTTGATTCATGTCGTGACTTTCTACTAACTTTAGACGCGTTTATCTCAAAATTACATTTTTCAAGTCAGCCGGACTCATAACCCAAATTTCAACCGATTCACTTGAAATTTTAACTGTATATTTAGAATTACATTTTCTGAGGCACTACGTAGGATTTTTTTTATTATATTGCATAGTTCCTTTTTTATAAACAATTTTCTGACGATTTTCTCATGGCATTTTATACTTTTTGTTTTAGAAATGCGCCATTTTGACAAAAAACAATATATCAAAAAAATCCTACGTACTTCTATAGCTATTCTTATATATAAACGAAAAAACTTTAGTGTCTCATCATAACTCAAAAATTATAGGAGCTGTTGGTCCGGCCGTTGACCTTCCGAAAATAAAGGCGTCATCGGAAAAATGCTGCACAGTCACCATTTTGACATGTATCGCTGTGAAAGAATAATTTCGTACAGTCAATTACGTGTATAATAAAACCCCTATTTTGTAATTCCGATTTATTTTAGGGTTTGCTGAAAAAAAAATCACAAAATATGCCCTTTTTTCGCCGCTAGAGTGGCCTAAGGCATTAGGGTCGTAAATTTCTAATACGAACACGTAGAAACGTTCGAGCGTATTTCACCGCCTGAATCAGCCAAAAAAATGTAAATAATTAAAAAGAATTAATTTAAAAAAAATACATTCTAGGAGAAAATGTTCCGAACAAAAGTTTCGTAGTTTCGAGGATCCAGAATCATGGTTTGGTTATTTCTTTATTTGATCGCAATTTTCAAGGTTTCTTCACTATCAAGTTTGGTTTTTCAAATGGTAACCAATAATTTTTAATTTAGAATCATTTTTCACGTTACGAAATAGGTAGCTTTTGTCTCAAACGTTTTTTTTTTCACGCGACATCAATTTTTCAATATATTTGGAATATTCATATAAATTATTTGTTTTATATTCTGTACTAATTTATTGGATATCGGTTCGGTTGAATGTTTAGAATGTTTCTTTAGAGTTAGATCTTTTTTTTTTTTGAATCCTCTTTTTCGAAACGACGACGCAGGTGTTACCGATCTGTTGGGATTTTTCTCCGAGCCGAGAATTTTTCGAGAAAAAAAAATGCAGCGACTATGAAAATTGTATTGTTCCCTATCAAGAATGGCAAGAACCTTAGAGACCAATTTTGGGCACCCTTTCGCAATGCAGAAAGAGGAAAAATCACGCGAACGAAACGAGCGACCGTGTGTGTTTGTGTGTGTGCCCACACACATATGCACGTTGAAAATTGGCAAGCGGTACTAGCGTGCAAGGGATTAGCTCGGCTTACAGCCGATTGCGAGCGTAAACGGGAACGCAGGCCGATGGCTCGTGTTAACAAGAAAAGCGGACTCGTGTCGATTTGACGGAGCCTAAGAGCGCGAAACCGTATTTCGCCAACTGGATATGAACCAAGACCCCCAAAAATGTTGTCAGGAATTCTCGAAATCCTAGCATAGTCGGTAATTCATTGAAAAATTACACAATCGATCAAATAACACGTCTAAATGATTCAAAGAAAAAAACTTCGACCCGATAATAGTGAAAAATTAAAAAAGCGTTAAACCAAAAATTGCTATTTTTTTTATCGTAACAATTAATTTTAGTCTGTCCATAAAAATACAAATATTCTTAAACATATTTTACCACATTTTAGTGAATACATGTCTCATTCACACGAAAAAAAAGGATCGCACTATCGGAGGCCCATTTGCGTCTGTAACGCGAGACTACATTTGTAATTTTTTTTTTCTCGAAGATATTCCTCCTATCGGCCGATCCACATTTATTTCTTATCACAATTCTTAGCCGAGTCTCGTTAAGGCAAAATTTATTGGATCAGTTGTATCAATGTTGACGTTTCGCAAGTGATTCAGGCGGAATTATAAATTGACGTGAACCACACTCTGGTCCCTCGTATGTTGAATTTATGTGGCGAGATTGGTGTGCAGAAGGAGAGAGAGAGAGAGAGAGAGAGAGAGAGAGAGAGAGAGAGAGAGAGAGAGAGAGAGAGAGAGAGAGAGAGAGAGAGAGAGATGTACATAACCGTGAATGAGAACGCTGAAGAGAATCATGGCGGAAAAAGCCAAGTAGGCACAACCCCAGTTACATTTGTCATTACGTACAACGGCGTAGAGAGTTAAAACGCGTCTTTGTTTAGTAACGATACGGTTTTGCTTTTTCGCGAGATATTGCTTTACGTATACGTGCTGTACGTTTTCGAAAAGGGTGAGGATAAAATGTAATGAGAGCCAAAAGATTGACGTGTGTGTCGGTGTGTACGAGTACACGCAATCAGCACAGAGCACAAACGAGATATATTGTCTATTGGAGATCGTCGCGTCGTTCCAAACGAGATAACACTTTTTCCCGTTCCATTAACGAAGTCAAGCACGATGCATGATTAAGCGTACGTACGATCGCGAGTATTCTCGTACACGCTCATGTCAAAACTTGTGTTACGGTGAGAAAAAAGAAAAGAAGAAAAAGGTGTACATGGAATAATGTACATGCGGTTTGGTCCATATGATAAAGTTGAAACGACACGGCTTCTGTGTGAGAATCGCTCTTGTCTCGGATGTTTCGTGTGCGCATGTCTTTTGTACGTATGTAAGGTTATTGTTGCTTCAGAGTACTTTCATTCAACGTTTCCTTACCCCGCTAACGCACTTTTTTACTTCACCCGCTCTCTTGCGCTCTCTCTCTCTCTCTCTCTCTCTCTCTCTCTCTCTCTCTGTCTTCGATCTCAGCAGGGAGGTTTTTTGCAAAGCTTATTGTTGACTTGTTGGCTATCAGCTCTATCTGCACTTTTGAAAGAAATATTTTATTTAAATAGGATCTATTTAAATCAAATAGGTTTTTTCCTTGTCTCACATCCTGCTACGACCATATTTGTTTCATATATTTGTTTTTATTTGTTCAAACTGTTCTTTTTAAATATTAAATATATTCAAATTAAATAAATAAAGATAAAACATGATATATCGCATTAATACGAGAAAGGAATATAGGTTCATGACATAAAAGTGCGGTGAAAAAAAGTTTTTTTTTTTTCACTAACAAGGCTGTTTATTTGGAAAAAAAAGAAAGGTATCGTCGTGCCTTTTATTAACAGCGGCGCGACTATTTATGTATAGAAAGACCTTTTCCTCAAATGCAGAATGTTACAACAGTCTCCTAATGAGAACAAAGCCATGAGATTTTTGAGAGACTGAATCTATTATACTACCAGATGAAACCAAATCACAGATTTATTAGGAATAAATAAAATATTTCATTATTAGACGATATTAAATACATCTTGATTTTAATAAATAAATATATTTAAAATAAATAATTTTAATAATGGAATGCAGTAGGAAAAATTTGATTTTACGAAAAATCTAGTTAAGGCCTTAAGCCACTCTAGGATTTTCCAAAAATCGATGTTTTTTTGTTAAAAATGTAAAGATTATGGGTGTGAAAAATCTCTAAGTACTCGATTTTCGAATTCTAGCGCAACCCCTCTTGATTCATGTCGTGACTTTCTACTAACTTTAAACGCGTTTATCTCAAAACTACATTTTTCAAGTCGGTGGAATCATAACTCAAATAAATTTCAAGCGATTCACTTGAAATTTTAACTGTATATTTAGAATTACATTTTCTGAGGCACTACGTAGGATTTTTTAATTATATTGCATAGTTCCTTTTTTGTAAACAATTTTCTGACGATTTTCTCATGGCATTTTATACTTTTTGTTTTAGAATTGCGCCATTTTGACAAAAAACAATATATCAAAAAAATCCTGCGTACATCTATAGCTATTCTTATATATAATCGAAAAAACTTTAGTGTCTCGTCATAACTAAAAAATTATAGGAGCTGTTGGTCCGACCGTTGACCTTCCAGAAATAAAGGCGTTATCGAAAAAATGCTGCACAGTCGCCATTTTGACATGTATCGCTGTGAAAAAATAATTTTGTATAGTCAACTACATGTTTAATCAAACCCCTATTTTGTAATTCCGATTTATTTTATGGTATCGCTGAAAAAATATGGCCTTTTGGCCTCTAGAGTGGCCTAAGGCCTTAATTCAAATAGAAAAAAATCAAATAGACGCATCTAGTTAATATCAAACGAATTTTCCTCTAAGCTTTTTTATCTCGAGTCGGTCTCTTCGTTTTAGCTACACTTTTCTACACTTAGTACACCTTCTGTGGATTCATTATTACTGTTTCTGGCGGAAGTGTAGAATGTATAGGTAAAACGAACAGACCCATTGATTAAAAAAAAAAAGATTAAATGTCAATATGGGATTTTGTGAGGACTTGGACGGTTTGTTACGGAATTGTTACACGATGATACAGAAGGGTTACGTCTTTTTCCTGGCGACAAAAAATCGATTTGCACCCCTTTACTGGTGCGTTGGAGAAATAATCGTTCGATTATTTTCCATCCAGACGAAAAATCGATTTCCGTGCGGAAAATTGGCAGGGCATCCCTAATACAATTCGGGGCCTTCAGTGGATTATTTGTGGTTTCCATAGTAGGGTTTTCCGTAAAACAGCCGAACTAGGCTCCTATTAGGCAAAGGTAGGGTAGGTAGGTTGACTAAAACTATGGTCTAAGTATGGAGACCAAGTAAAGGCCTTTAAGGCGTGTAGTTGTAGATTTCCTAGTAGGGATTTCCCCAATACTACTAGCCTTTGCTAGTATAGGGGCAAATCAGTATAAATTGCTCGACCAAAGAGTTTGTGGTATAATAATTATCGAGATCGATTAAATATAATAATTAAATTATGCGTTTAGTAGACGAACTGTGATACCTTGAACCAACACGCATGCAGTGACGTTGATTGGAACAACGCGGGATCAAACGTGTCAAAATATGCGACAGAATTCTAAGCCTCAAATATATTGAAATAACACATTTGTTTTTCACATTGCACACACACGCACGTACGCATATGGCTGTAATAATTTTTACGAGGCACCATTGAGGCAATTTTCAAGGTCCTGGTTATTTAGTCTTCAATGGCCCACGGTAGCAAAGTGTGACCGGCCACTGATGGCCCATGTGAGGCTTCCAGACTAGGGCCTTAATAAAAATAGGGAATATTAAGATGGACTCGACCAAGCCGGAACGCAATTTCCTTACAAGTTGTCAAAAAAATCGGCTGCCAGATAATCGATACAAAAAATCGATTTTTCTCATCGAGAAATTCTCTTGAAGAACGATTCAGAATCGAACGTCCCTACTATGTCTACAGGGGTGCACTTTCGCTTATGATTTTCTGACACTTGTTAAATAATAAGTATCAGTTCGACACCTGATACTATTTATTTTACTTGGGTATATCGCCAAAAGCCATTTTTCAGTATCCGATCATTATTCGTCCCCGCCGGTTTATTCCTTATGCAGGGCCGTGTCAGTACACCATTATCTTCCACCTCACCTCGTGGGAAATTTTTCGATCTCTTATCTCGTCAGTTTCCAGCCAGTTCCTGATTAGTTCCCGGAAAAGGGAACAGCGTGGCCTGGCCGAAAACCTGTGACATGGCGAAACTGATCCACGTTGGAAGGCCTGACCATTGTCTGATATTACCTAGGGAAGGCAGACAAGAGGCAGTACTTTTTTCCGACGCAAATATCTTCACCGGAAGCGACGAATGATCCACGATGATCCTGAATTTATCTTTCAATTTCGTTTCTTCTTGTCTCGTTGAATTACACTTTCTTGTTTTCATAACGAGACATACTGGATTCATACTGAATGAGATTTTTGGATAACGGCGGCTCTCAAAACTTATTGACTCCGCGCAACGACTCTCACAAGAGCGTTTGGGCACTCGGAGATTTTTTTAAATTATTTCATCACGTTCCGCACGTCTACTCGCGCATCGCTACTACCGGAACGGTAATCACGACCAACAACATTAGACCTGAAAATCCAAAGAATCGTCTACGAGATGAAGGATAAATGTCCCTCGCACGGAGAACGCCAAACTAAGAGAATACAAAAGCCCTCGATCTTTCACGACGGAATAACGATCTCATTAAGAAAAATCGCACCAGGGGCATTACTGCGAGCATCCTTCAACCGTGGAAAAATAGTCGGAATGTTCGAGCTCTCTTTCCTTCCACCGCGTTCGATCTCTCCCTCTCTCTCTCTCTCTCTCTCTCTCTCTCTCTCTCTCTCTCTCTCTCTCTCTCTCGCTCTCCATCCATACAATTCTTCGTTTTTCTGTTTTTCATCTTTCTCTATTTCCTCTATGCTTTTTTATCTCGAGTCAGCTCTAGCCTACAATGAGCGAATATATATGCGACGATCGTCAATCAGCGAGTCTCCTGCGCACTCGTGTGGGGAAAGAGAGAGAGAGAGAGAGAGAGAGAGAGAGAGAGAGAGAGAGAGAGAGAGAGAGAGAGAGAGAGAGAGAGAGAGAAAGAGAGCGAGAGAATAAGGGAGCTAAGAGCCGTACAAGAAACAAAGAGAGGATAAAACCAACGCAGTGGCTATAACGTTGAAGTTTGCATCTTTAGAATGCAACGAAAATTAATTCTCCTCAATTACTCGTATTTGTTGGCCGATTTAGGCTGTGGAAATCACTGAAACATTTTTACGCATTCTTATTAGACATTTACGACCCAAAAATAATGCACAAAAATATTTTAGATAATGATCAAAATAAAAAAAAAATTTAAAAGGGAAAGAAATATCATTGCATTTCAACGATGCAAACTTCAACGCCATTAGTTGTTCTTACAGGGCGAGTATCTACAGTTTAGCTCTCCTTCTCTCTAATATATATATATATATCACTTCGTCTGTAGGCCTGGGTTTTTCGTGTCCGAGTGAACTCTTCTACCAAGTTGCTTCATTTATTTAACAAAAAATATATGAAAACATTTATTTTCCTACAATTTTATGATTGATATATTAAATTGAATGTTTCGAACACAAGCATGGATTTTTTCAAAATTTTTCGAATGTATTGACGAGGTGAAAAAAACGGCAGGACCTTAAATCCCCAGATTTGCAGACGGAAGGTATCGGAAAAATGTTTACAGACTAAGTGATATATATATGTGTGTGTGTCTGTGTACAAAACCACTTTTCTACCGAGTTGCTTCATTTATTTAACAAAAAATATATGAAAAAATTTATTTTCCCACAATTTTATGATTGATATATTAAATTGAATGTTTCGAACACAAGCATGGATTTTTTCAAAATGTTTCGAATGTATTGACGAGGTGAAAAAAACGGCAGGACCTTAAATCCCCAGGTTTGCAGACGGAAGGTACCGGAAAAATGTTTACAGACTAAGTGATATATATATATATATATATATATATATATATATATATATATATATATATATATGTACAATCAGCGTCGCACGAAACGGCGGGGTGTCCGCACTTGTGCTTGTCTCGCATTCGCACAGGCATTCATTACATACCATATACAAGCGCATATATATATATATATATATATTTGTGTAAGCTGTATTAACGTATATTACTACCGAGCTTCCGTTCGCTTCATGTATTTTACATGGCGAATTCGAATAGAGAATTTACGGGGTTGAAAGCCTGTCGCCTAATTAAACTGTAATGAAGCGGGACCTGTGAAATTAACGGTACACAAAGCGAAAGCGAGAATACAAGTGTGGAGTGTATCTGTATTTTACTAATATTGAAAAATTGTAATCCCTGTGTTTGTACACGACTGAAAACGATCGAAGCTGTTTTCCCAAAGCTTTTGCTACGTGGATTTGCCATGATATTGAGGTTCGCATCATTGGAACGCAACGGAAATAATTCGTTTTTGTCAGCTCTCTTTGGAAGAAAGGAACTACGGCAAACGGTTTTTTTTAACATTCTCATTAGAGATCTGCTACCTAAATCTATCGAGAATGATTGTTGATAACCATAAAAATGGAGAAAACGTCTGCAACGATGCAAACTTCAACGTGACTCGCCTGCAGTTGGTTCCATCCGTGTCAAGTGAGAAAATGCGACTTTCTTTTTGAAAGGACAGTGACGCCCGTTCCAGCTCTTCGACGAATGATCAATGCGGAATGGATTCCTGCGCTTTGAGGGGTACGTGTACGCTTGAAATTTCGAAATTATGATTTTTTTTTATTGAATAGTCTTCATAGCTTAGGATCTTAACCTTAATTTGCAACAAAAATTTTGAAAATCTTCCAAAAGTTGAGCGAGTCATGCCGATTTTTCTAAAGGGTAAGATCGCCCTTACGGCGTTACGGCGAAAACCTACCCTTTTGTCTATTGCATTTTTCTGGAAACTCTTTTATGTAACGATGAAATTACCGTATCTCAAAATCTATTCGTCCGATTCACTTTAAATTCGGCCAGAGCATAGTTTATAAAATGTATCCATTTTTTTAAATAATAACTTATTAAAGTTGTTTTTGTTTGTTGTTAAAGTTCGAACTGTTTCTTCTAGAACTTGTCATTTCCGTGATTTTCAAAATTTCAAAAAGTATCCGATCACACAAAAGTCTCATGGAATTAAATTTCGCATTTATTTTTAAGAAAATTTAAAAACTTAAAAAACATGTATTTTTTTTTTATTTCTCCATTTCATTTTTCATTTCAATGCAAATGAAAAACTTCATTTTTATGATTCAATTTTTTTTTTGTTTCATTGCTTGTGGTCGTAGATTTTTACTAAAGATGGGAAAAATCATTTGATTAATTTTCCTACCCTGAGTCAGCGAAAGAACAATATGAGCGATTGAAGAAAATTGCAAACTTCAACATCGCAAAGTTTCATTAGCAACAATGAAACTTTATGACGTTGAAGCTTTATATTGGGTGAAGTAAAAAGTTTTGAGCGTTTTCCGCTAGATGTCTTTAGTGAGCCACATCTCACGATGTGTACATCGCATCGGGTCATACTATACGGTGATTTAAAGGTGACATTACGCTTCAAAAAAAGTTCTTTGACAGTTTTGTGCTTGGTGAAGCCAGTTGTGTGTTACAGCCTTCCAAAATGGAGGTAAAAAAAGAGACAATTCGATACATTCTTCAGTAGCACTACGACCAAGGTGAAAAGGCGAAGCAGGTGGGCAAAAAAATTTGTGCTGTTTATGGAGCCAATACAATATCGAATGCAACAGCAAAGCGGTGGTTCCAACGATTCCGTTCTGGTAATATGGACTTTGAAGATGAGGCACGCTCTGGTAGGCCAATCGTCGAAAATGTCGATAAAATCATGGAAATCGTCGAGTCGGACCGGCATGTGAGCACTTATTCCATTGCCCAGGAACTGAAGATTAGCCAGAAAAACGATTGGAACCATTTGCATAAGGCTGGTCTCAAGAAGAAGCTCGATGTATGGTTGCCACACGAATTGATGCAAAAGAACCTTTTTGACCGAATTGATGGCTGCGATTCTTTGCTGAAACGTGACGAAATCGACCCATTTTTGAAGCGGATGGTGACTGGCGATGAAAAATGGGTCACATACGAGAACAACAGCCGAAAAAGATCGTGGACCAATCGCGGTGAGCCGACCCAAGCGATCGCCAAGCCCGGATTAACGGCCAAGAAGGTTTTGCTGTGTGTTTGGTGGGATTGGAAGGGAATCATCCACAATGAGCTGCTCCCATCAGGCCAAACACTCAATTCGGACCTCTACTGTCAACAACTGACCAGATTGAAGCAGGCGATCGACCAGAAGCGGCCAGAATTGGCCAATAGGAAGGGTGTTGTGTTCCATCAAGACAACGCCAGGCCGCACACATCTTTAACGATGCACCAGAAGCTCCGAGAGCTTGGATGGGAGGTTCTATCGCATCCGCCGTATAGTCCAGACCTGGCACCAAGCGATTGTCACCTTTGCAAGCATTTGCAAAATTTTCTTGATGGTACAAAACTGGCCTCAAGAGAGGCTTGTGAAAATGAGCTGGTCAAGTTTTTTATCAATAGGGACGAGGACTTCTTCAATCCCGGTATTATGAAATTGCCTTCAAAATGGACAAAAGTTATCGAACAAAACGGCGCATATTTGATCTAAATCGGATAATCCTATGTTAATTTCTTCGTCGAAATAAAGGGAAAAAATGCTCAGAACTTTTTGCTTTATCTAATATATTAACCCTTCGTGGTCAAATATCCAAATTCAATGGCGGTGGTCACACTTGGGTCGATTTTACCTAGTCGGTTTTCAAAAAAGTATTGTGACCAAACTATCCGTCCAAAGTGGTTCAAAAAATTACGGAACATGCTTTGAACTTTCCAGATGATGTACGAAAATTTTATTTATTAGAAACAAAATGGCGACATGTTAAAATAAAAATTCATAGAGGTGAAAACGCAAATAAGAAACTTTTTGGCTAAAAAAAATCATAGTTGCATGAATTTTCAACATTTTTACCTAAATTCTGGAAGTGATACTCCTTAGATATGCTACTTTTGGGGAAAAAAAATAGTAGCATAGTGCGCGTTCCAAAAAAGGTATTTATTCCGACATGTGAAGAGGGTAAATTTTATGGTACGAGGATACTTCAAACTCCATGTAAGATGGTGAATACAGTCCCATTCGAAGCCGCGAACTATTATATACAATATTTACGTCAAAAATTGATCGACGAGTCGATTCTATCCAAAGTGACCACAAAGGGTTAATAATTCAGTATAAACTAAGAGTATACATTTTTATTGTGCGTTTCAGATCACTCTAATTGCCGAAACTTTATTCGAACAATAACGTTATTGTTTATCCATATTTTCCAATCAATAAAACTCAAATTTGGCAAGAGTACGTATAAATTGTGTGTACAATCTCAACCTCGTCATCCCAATACTCCCGTCAGTAAAACGATTAAAAATCGACCGGTTTTTTTTTTTAGCGAGAGCCTCAATCCAATGCAAACCGTTGATCGTTGTCCGACTAGATTTTTAATACTTTTTTTTCTAGTCGTGTGATCACGAGTACGTGTCACGCTATAAAGAAAACGTCTTTTCATAATAACAAACATCCTTTTCATAATCTTTTTTTTTCCTCGTCAGACACAAAGCACTCGAGAAACCGCAATGAAGAGCGAATTCAACGATATCCGCGCGAGTTCTCGACAGACACGGAGAGGCGGAACGTCACCGCCAGAGGGTGACACCGCGCATTGTTCCCGGCGTGCTCCCGTTGTACGAAAAGGGTCCGCGTTAATTACGAGCTATCGAAAAGCTCATCCCCCGCACCCCGCTGCCGCCTACGCACGCGACGATACAAATTTTAAAGAACTTTTTAACTCTTCCTTTTTTGGTGAACGCTTTATCGACGAACAAATATTCATTCGATTTTTTAATATATTTTTCACGAAAATACATTTCACTTGTAATTCGTTCTTCTCCACGAGGACGTAATTTTGCGCGATCATACCGGAAGTGGATAGCCTCAAAGTGACGAGGTATTCAGAATCGAGAAAGTAAAAAAAAAAAGGAAGACTATTTTTCCGGCCCTCGTCGTTTCTTTCGCAAATCGATGAAGAAAATGTGAAAAAGTATTGTGCCGGAATTCCGTCAGATCCGTTTGACGTTTGGCTCAAACGGATCTGACGAAGTTGAAAAAAGGAATTGAAAAAGTAGACAAGACAAACGCGTAGTTACGTACCAAGTTACGCCGACGGTCGGTCGACCGTAAGTTCGTGGAACGCACGTTGTTGATATTCACCGCGAACTCTATCGTTCTCCTTGGTCCTCTTCGGTGCACACTATTTTATTATTTTTTTTTCGTCTCGTTTTTTGTTTTTTACCAACTGTCAAGGGGCAACACTTTAATCTTGAGCTCGTTCGCGCGACAGAGATTGCGATCTTTCGCCTTTCGGTGTAAAATTCCCGCTGTTACAGTCTCTCCTTCCGCTATACGTTCACTGTTTTACGCGCGCGTGTGTGTGTTTTTTTTCTTCCCGTCGCGTATGATTGCACGTAAACTCAACAATCGACAACTTCGTCTGTGATTGTTCCGTTTCTGTCTTCTTCGACACCCCGAGCGCGAGAAATACGCGAAAACGTCGTGGGCGGTGGATGCGAAAAGTTCGGCGCCACAAGCGCTCGTGGAGCCCTTCTCGCACGTGTTACGTACGCAGGAGAAAACACGCGAGTATTTTCATGACAAGCGTTTTAAACGCTCTCGCGAATCCCGTCACTTTACGCGGCGTCGCTGTACTTCCGGTCGACCGAAGTTTCGATATCCGCCGAGATCCGCACGATGTCGCAACAAAAAAAAGAGAAAAAAAAAAAAAGAAAACCGCGTCAACTCGCGACTTGGAAACCACGAAAATTCGTACGAAAACTTTGTTCTCTCCTCTTTTTGAATTTTTTTTTCGAAATTTTGTCCGGCGTTCGTACGCGAAACGCGTCTATGCGGGAGCGCGTGTATCACGGTTCCGCGGGGAACGAACGTCGCCGGAGATTGGGGGATGCCGTCGGTGCGAAGTCGCGTGGCGTTTTGCCGCTCAACGACGCACTCCTCGGTACAGCGAGAACGGCGCAACAACGGGGGGGCGAACTCGCAGTGTACCCCTGGTGGAGTTTGGCTACACGCGAGTAGAGAGGGACGTACTCGCGCGAACACTGTACGATAGGGGGGAGGGGGGCGAGCAAGCGAGCGAGCGAGCGAGAGAACACGAGATCGCGAGTCACGCCGGTGCTGCCTAGCCGGTGGAGCCTCCACGAACTACGCGTCTCGCTGCTCACCGCGCTATGCTCGCGACTTCTCTCTATTTCTCTCTCTCCTCGGGCCGCAACCCGTCGTTTTATTCATCGAAAAAAATCTCGCCTTCTTGCTCAGTCCTTTGCTGAAACGTAGCGAGCGGCAGAGAAATTCGCGACGCGGTGCGTTACGCTGGCAGTTTCGAGAGATAAAGATAGGCCTTGGGAGGAAGAAGAGAGATAGCCGAAGACTTTAGCGGGATCTCGTAAATACTGTGCATGATTTTTCTATTCGTACATTGTGTCGAACCAAAGCCATGCAAATGCGTAAACTTTACCAGGCTTACGTGTTAAACGTATATAAAAATATCTCGCGCCTCCTGTCGCGTTCTCGATTCCCCGTGTATTTTTTATTTCCGTTTAACCCTCGCCTGAGTTTTCATCTCTCGGTACTGCGGTGGTAACTCCGTATCGCGACACCCCCGGCGCGCGCTACACACACACACACACACACACACATAATTGCACGCGCGCGCACTTTGTCTCCCTCGGTGTTGGGAAAACTTTGGAACGTCGACGCGGGCCAATGGGAGGCAAGGAGCGCGATCCCCACCACGCGGGACGTACAGCGGTCGCATGGGTGGGAGCAAGAGCCGAAGTTGTTCGGCTCGAAGCCCCCGCCCGCGACGTGACATCATCGATTCTGAATGGTGGAAATGCTCAACGGTGCGGAAGGCACATTGGAGGGCGCTAGGCGCCTGTGAAAAACGCGCCTCGCAAATGCGCATGCGCGAAAACTCGTGTGGACGCGCGTACTTTCTCTCTGCTGTGTGTGTGTGTGTGTGCGCGCGCGCGTGTGTTGTCGCGCGTGAGGCAGCCGTAACGAGAGAGAGAGAGAGAGAGAGAGAGAGAGAGTTGGAAAGAGAAGAATCGCGAGAGTCGAGTGTCAGGGTACGCGAAAGATTCTGAACATCGTCGACAGATGGGCACCGACCGTCGTACGATCTCGGTCGTGGATGCGACCGATCGTCTTTACGCTATAGTCTCACGCGCAGACGCTTTTTTTCCCATATCTTTCTTCCTTTCTCCTCTTCTCGCTTCTTTACGATCGGATGGACTCTCGGAGATATTCCAAACTGGCGTTTGCCATGGACACGCCGGGACAAAAGAAGTCGAGAATGCGAAAGATATACCACGTGATACCCTGGGAACGCGCGAACGACTTTGTTTTAGTTTTCTTTTTTTCCACGTCGCCAAACAGATGCGCGGCAGGGATCGTTGGATCGTTTGTTTACGGGGCGTAGATAGGGTTAACCGACCAGTAGAATGGACGATCAAGGCGGGATATGCATTTAGACGGGAAAAAATTAGCCAATATTGAGAGATTTTTTTAAACTGAGAAATAATTACTCTACATTTATCAAACTGTAGGTATACTTTGTACAAATTTTTAAATCCAAATTTGACGGGAATTTTACGGGAATTTTTTTTACGCCTGCTATTCTCTTAAATGTGCATTTTCTTCGTTTTAATTATTGTTAAAGAGAAACTTCGCACGTTAAAAAAAAATTTAGTTAAAGTTTTTAAAAATGGTTTTGGATACATAAATATACTATACTTAAATCCAATAGTATATTTAAGTATCGAAAACTATTTTTTTAAATTTTAACTTAAATTTTTTTACCGTGTATAGTTTCTATTTGACGGTAATTAAAATGAAGAAAATGCAATTTCAAGAGAATAGCAGGTATTTAAAAAAATCAAAATTTCACGCAAAATTGATATCAAATTTGGATTAAAGAAGTCGTTTTTTTTTGCTGAATTTTCCAAAAGCATTTGTCAACTAGAATATAATATTATCAATATTTCATATTTTTATATTAATAATATTATGAATGTCGAAAATGCAATTTTGAGAAAAAAGCGTTTAAAGTTAGTTAATAAAGAGCCGCGAAAGCGTTCAAAGTTTTTGACACGTAAAAAAATCGATGATTAAAATTACTTACGGGTTAGTCAGCGATACCAGGCGCCTATAAGACCTCAGCTTTTTCATAAAGTTGATTTTCCTCTATTAATTCGTCTCTTCTTGCTTTACGGGCCTCTTTTGTCTCTGAAGGATAGCGCCGCTCCTGTCGCGGCATTCGCCTCTGATCGCTGTTGTCAGCGAAATTTTTGGCATATATTCCAATTTCTAATTCCAACGAATGCATGACTTTAAAAATAAATTCGGTAATTATGCATAAGTGGGGCACCACGCCAAATTCGATGAGAATTTTTTTTTTCGCCATGAATTTGTCGATTCCATTATGGTAAGTGTTATTACGTCGAGGGAGGCTGACATTTTCTATTAATTCCATAAGTTATGGGGTTTTGAAGTTCCCTGATATGGCATTTTTCAACATTTCAACCCCTATTTTGGGGGTGGGGGGTTTGTTTGGATAAATTCATAGAAAAAGCCTCCCCGAATACAATGCCGAAGAGAAATCGCGACGGTCATCCCTCCATAAAAAGTTATGGGCTTTCGAAGTTCCCGGAAATACGTGACAGAAAAGGGCATTTCAATAGAAAAAAATTCTGTTACCATATGAAATGAAAATGAAAATGTATGGTGTGGAAAATCATTTTATTTATACAAAAAAAAAGCCATGCTCGCTTTACTACTGATTTAAGTATTTACCTTAAACCGTAGAAAAAATTCGCATCACTTTGTAAATGATAAAACCTGCCAACAGTTTCTGTTTTCATCTCAAATTCAAAACAAAAGTACATTGGTACATTATACAGCACGTAAACACAAGCATTGTTGTGTTCACGTGTCCAGGTATCTATTACAGGTGATCTTGTGAGAATATGAATATCTCAGTATGAATTTTTTTGTCACATATATGCACACACACATATATGCATGCACACACACATGCACGCACTTTTATTCATAACAATAGCTAGAAAACAATGTAGACGAATTTTGATCGATTTTCAGTTTCGTCTTTGAAATCGTGTATTTTTACGAATTTTCAACCAGGACCAGGGGGAGTGAGGGAAGTGACCACTGCAATTTTTTTCATTATTGAATCCCCCTATTAATCCCCCTACCCCCCACCCCCAATATAAGCATCGAAATTTTCGAAAATGCCCTATTTTATCACGTGCTTCTGGAAACTTCAAAACCCCATTATTTATGGAATTAATGAAAAATGTCAGCCTCCCCCGCCGGAATATCATTACTGGTGATCAATTAAAGCAGTTTATGCTAAACAAAAATTGTTAACATCGAAATTGGTGGTGCCCCACTTATGCATAATTACCATAGATTCATAGTCTTCGTTAAACAAACCGGCTGCCAAATAAACTGCAATATCTACGATTTTTAGACCAGAATGCAGGTGCTTCGGCGCAAGATGCCAAACGGTCGTTAAAACTTTGATTAGCATTTTGCGTGTGACCGCCTAAACACCTCTCCAGTAAATCATTTTTACATAAGTCTTCGTTAATTGGTAGAATGTGCTTTTGCACGTCGAGGTGCAGTGGTGCAGGCTGCTGTAATAGCCCTGCATTGGCTCCTATAGCTTCTGCCCTTGACGAGCTGTAACGATTGACGTTTTTCGAACTTCGCTTCGAAACATTGGGAAAATATTCTGCATATAATATTTCTATCGTTAAAAAAAATGATTTTTTTTTATCGTTGTAAATGTATATCCCGCCGTAATGATGACACTGTAGGATTGAAATGAATTGTAAAATGAAAATATTATCGAAACAAACGTTTCAATTGCTGTAACTGACGAAAGATAGTATTCTGATGGTTGACAAAAAATATTTGAACGAATTGCAACAAATAATATTGGATAAATTGATAAATAAGTAGCGAAATGACTAAATCGCCAGTGAATGGACGAAATTACGAGTAAATGAACACTCGACCACCAGTAAATGGGCGTTTAGTGTCGACGAACGCTTTAAAGGATAACGATTTATTTTTTATTTTTATTCAATGTATTATGTATATTAATTACATTTTTTATTTCATTAAATTATTTTTACTAAATTTATTAAATCAAATATTAAATAAAAATTTGGAGATCACTGTGTTGCACAAAAATGATAATATTATTATACATATGAGTATTATATTTGTTATTGCGATTTTGTAGAAATTACACAGAGCTTTTTTTTTCATTTTAACGTGACATTCTCAAAAAACTACCAAAGTTTGCTTCGACAAAGAAACAGAAAATTAAATTTTGTGAAAATAAGAAAAAAAAAAACAAATGGAATGATTTTATGACAACATTTGATCAAATGTACATTGTCAATTTTTAAGAGTAATGAATTTTCAATTTTTCAGCAGACAAGCTAAACTTTTTACTCTGCTTTGAGAATTATCAGAAAAGCGCCCATATGTCCATTCACTGGAAAAAGGTTAGAATACAGCACCAGTGAATAGACATGTCTAATTCTGATCTATTACGAATTTATTTAAATTACAAAAATCAAAGATTTATTCTATTTTAAATAATAAAAATAATACTTACCCTCAAAACTTATAAAAACTTTTGTTCTCGTCTCTAAAACATCTACTGTGTACAGCCGTATCGTAACCAAGTTGCGCGGTGTGCAAGTAACACGAAATTTAAAAAATCCGTGCGACGTTAAAATTCGATATTAAACCGAGACATTGGTTTTAACGGCAGCTGTGATATTTCTTCGCTAAATTATAGTGATACGAGTTTTTATCGACAATTCATATTCTTTACATATCTTAAATATAAAACAGCTTTCGTGCATTCGCTGGTCCCCGTCCATCAAGTTGGTCGATGTACCTTAGTACATGAATCTTGATTTCGATACTCGCGTGAATGTTTTTTACGTGACGAGTCGAGTCGGGGACAGCTGGAGTTCGCGGGAGTGCTCTAGCTCTTACATATGTATAGACATACACCCAGCCATCGTATGTTTGTTTTTGTACGTAACTCGTTGCCACGTACACACGTATACGACGCGACGAGAGCTACAATACCTTCGAACAACGTATGCCTATTGTAGGAAGCTCTGTATTTTTTGTTTATTTTTTTCTTTTCTTATCGACTCGAAGTCACGTTCATCCGAATTCTCTCGTGTTTTCTATCTTTCCTTTTCTTTTATTCGTTAGACAAAACTTTCGAGGCCTTGAACGATAGAAAAGTCGTTTCGTTAACTTTGATGGAGTAGACAAAATTAGGTTATTACCGAAGAATTCTGTAGTAAGGTCAACGAATGCGTTTATACAAGGGAGAGAGAGGGGGGGGGAGGAGAGAGAGAGAGAGAGAGAGAGAGAGAGAGAGAGAGAGAGAGAGAGAGAGCTATTCGACAACTCATGACTGGGGTCCGTTCCCACCCAAATTTTTTTCAAAATATGAGGTATTTGCAGATATTTTTCCATTTTTCAGTTTTGAAACGGATTTTTCACTAATTAAATGTTAATCAAATCAAATGTCGCGCACACCATTCACTTTCTTATGACAAAACGAAAAAGAAATGTATGATAAAGTCCATTTATCTCCGTAAGACCACTTTTATGATCAAGAAACGCGTGGGGTGCACATAGACCCCAGTCATGCGTTTGAAGATAAAAAAAATGAGTCATGAGTTCTAGGGTTAAGATAGTAGTCTCGCGACAGTCATGTTGAAAAGTTTATTTTCCGCTAAATCGATTAAAGCTTCGAAATATTGCGAAATATTCTTATAATGTAGGTTTTACATTTTATCGGAATGTAAAAACTTATAAAGTAATGATGAAAACGCCTAATATAATGTTTACCCAAGCCTCACTTTTGTATCAGACTATCCATTCCGGCTACCAATACGTAAATACTCTGCGTATAGAGATATGCACACACTACTGTAATCTAGTTCTAGTCTGCTCCAGTCATTTCGTGGCGCTAGCGTCGCTAGACATTGCTTAATTTAAATCGCTATATCTCTGAAACTAGACGGTCAAAATTCATGATTTTTTTTGCTCACTTCGTCATTATGTTCCACTGCAATTGAGAATTTTTTTTTTTTAATCTGTAGAAAAGTTTCGAAGTTATTGCGTAAAATATGAAATTTTCCACTGCTCCCCATAAGAACACGTGTAAAACCATGAAATCTTTGATTGCCAATATCTCGAAAACGGAACGGTGAATCCTTTTGAAATTTTGTAAGTAATCATTTAATAGTGTCCTGAATGAGTCCTCAAAATTAAAAAAAAATCTATAGAAAAACGCTTTGGCGAGACTACTATCTTAACTTCACAAAGTTTTTATTTCAATCTCAACTGTCTAGCCGGATTATCTTCGATGTGTATGCAGCGCCGACCATAACACGAAATGGTATTACTCTAAATAGGCATTAATCTCCACTTTAAACTCTCTAAAAAAAACTATCTGAATAAATTTTAAAAATTTTGTCTCTCGGTTTTGCGCGAAGTTTACGTGAAAACGGCTGAAGCTTTTGCTTTTTCTTCTGGGATGCGATTACGAGTATATATCTGTTTATTGTCATAAACGTTTGAATATTTCGTTCACGATCGTAGGTAGTTGCAATTTAATTTGAATATTTGTAGGTTTATGATTTTTTTTTGACAATCCGTTACGAAAATGTTCTACTTTTGGTGCTGTGTTTATATTTATAGCAAGCTATATAGAAAATAGTTTTTTTTTCTATGGGAAATATATTTTTTATAATAATCTTAGTATTTAAGGCTTAATACGAAATGGTCCTGACGTATATGCGAACGAAGACGCGACTTATATATTATTATCATTATTATTATTCATATTTACTCATTTTTTTATTAATAATAATAATTATTGTATATTCAACATATATATTCCACATCGACTCGATTACAAATCCAAAACGTAACTTTGTCGCGTTGCACTCGTTTGCTTGGCCATTCACTACGTAGAAAACGAATCGCGTGCCCAAACGTCTGTACGATTTCATTTGCACATTTATTCGCACGCACGACAGTCGAGTTATGCGCTTGTGCCCGAGATTTAAAATTTTCGTTATTCGTCAAAAGTTTTGGTTTCCGTGAGCTCCCTCGCAGAGAAAGAGAGCGAGAGAGCGAGAGAGAGAGAGAGAGAGAGAGAGAGAGAGGGGGGGGTGAAAAGAGTAACAACGGATAGCAAAAGAGAGAGAGAGAGAGAGAGAGAGAGAGAGAGAGAGAGAGAGAGAGAGAGAGAGAGAGAGAGAGAGAGGAAGAGGAAGATAGAGAATGAGAGAGGCATCGTGTCGCCCATGGAGGATATTAAAATATAATTGGCGTTTGTCCCCTTTGTGCAAAACGGTATCTAGTCACGCGTGGGGTGACCGTGGGTGTTATGTACGCCAGAGTGCGCCACGAGGGTGACTCACCCTCACTTCGTCTCTTACACTCTACTATATACGTGTACACACGCACACACACACACAATGATATATACGTACTCACATATACGACATACATACCTATGTGTAAGTGTAAGGGTAGTTGCTTCCAACCCCTGTCACTTACCCGTACGTCTACGACGGTTTTCCTCTCGCTCGGATCGCTCCCAGAAACCCCAGAGAGCGTCTCGCTACCCTCTCACTCCTCATCGCGGACAAACCCTCGTCGTGCTAAATTTTCGTATATCGTAAGGTTGCTTTATACGAGTCGATATTTCTCCTACGGATCGTACATTTTGTGTGTGTAAGTGTGTGTGTCTGTGTTTGTGTGTGTGTGTGTGTCCGTGTGTAGGATCGAGGAAGACACCGCGAGCGACGCACGGCGCAATAAGATAGGGGACTTTCGAAAACGCATGAACAATCTTACGTCTCCCCGTATAATTTATTTCCGCAAAGATTCCGTAATGCCAAGCTGAGAAAATCTTCGAGATATTTAAATAGTTTTGAGAAGAATAATTGACTCGTTCGATTATTGGTGGATTATTAGTCAGATGAAGTCCTTGGTACTTGACGCTATATATGAATTTCTCGACACTCGCGATATTTGGAATGTCTTTTGGATTTGACCCGGAATAGGTCTTTCTGTCGTTAAAATCCACGAGGCTCTTTTGAAAAATTGAATTTGGCGGTGTGAAATTGATCGATTTAGAGAATAGAATATATGTATAGATATATTAATATATATTGATCACTTGAATCGATGAAATTGTCGATTGATAGGTAGCCAACGAAATATTGTGATGACGCCCTTAAATCTTTAATTATTCCAATTATTCGTTAGTTCGATAAAATAAATATTTTTTTAGTATATTATTTTGTGATGTATTAAATTATAAATTTGATAAATTACGGTGTATACACTTTTGGAAATTTTCCCCGTCATAATATAGCATGTGGGTCTTGAAATTAGTATTTTTAAACTGCAAAATAAATATCTTATTTCTCCCTCCTCCTCGAAATTACTCATAATTTTTTTTCGAAAAGTATGTCAGTTTTGCCAAAAAAATACCGTTTAATTTTTGTTTTCAAACCAATAAACAATGAAAGATATGATCAATCAATCGAGTTTTATTTGTACAACTTTTTACAAAGGTTTTTTTTTAAATCGTAACTTTCCGCTTACATATTCCTCCGCTTAAGGCCTTAGGCCACTCTAGAGGCCAAAAAAAGGGCATATTTGGTGATTTTTTTTCAACGAAACCATAAAATAAATCAGAATTACAAAATAGGGGTTTTATTTTACACGTAATTGACTACACAAAATTATTTCTTCACAGCGATACATGTCAAAATGGCGACTGTGCAGCATTTTTCCGATGACGCCTTTATTTCTGGAAGGTCAACGGCCGGATCAACAGCTCCTATAATTTTTGACTTATGATGAGACACTAAATTTTTTTCGATTATATATAAGAATAGCTATAAAAGTACGTAGGATATTTTTGATATTGTTTTTTGTCCAAATGGCGCATTTCTAAAACAAAAAGTATAAAATTCCATGAGAAAATCGTCAGAAAATTGTTTATAAAAAAGGAACTGTGCGATATAATTTAACAAATCCTACATAGTGCCTCAGAAAATGTAATTCTAAATATACAGTTAAAATTTCAAGTGAATCGGTTGAAATTTGTCCGAGTTATGAGTCCGGCCGATTTGAAAAATGTAGTTTTGAGATGAACGCGTTTAAATTTAGTAAAAAGTCACGACATGAATCAGGAGGGGTTGCGCTAGAATTCGAAAATCGAGTACTTAGAGATTTTTCACACCCATAATCTTTTGGAATATAATTGTATTGGTACTGAGGTATATTTTTGACAAAAAAAAATCGATTTTTGGAAAATCCTAGAGTGGCCTAAGGCCTTAATTACTACGCCCTGCATTCTTATACTTCGTACTTTCCAACATTGCTCTCTTTTTCTTCATTTATTCCTCTATTCCATCCCTTTTTCCTTCCCCTTCCTCTTTACTCATTTTTTTGCACACTTCCTCTATTTCTCTAAAATATTCACATATCCCTTTGTGTATTTTCTCGCCAAAACAAATTTATTATTTCCCCCCTTTTTGCCGCACTTTTTTAAAGGTTGTTATACGTCATTCAGAATTTTGTAAAATATGTGATATTATATTAAATTCTATTCGACTTTAATTATATTTTATTCGTTCGTATTTTATGAGAATTAAAATTCCATCATTAGATTTTTTAAATATTATAATTAGAAAAATATTAAACGTTAGATTTTATCAAATTTAAATTATACTTGATTCGTTGTATTCTATAAGAATTTGAATTTCATAATTACATTAGATTTGACACGAATGTTGTAATTAGAAAAATATTAGATATATTTATATTAGATTTGACATTATACTATCATCTATTTTAATTAGATTAGATTTGTTTGTATCCTATAATAAGAAATCTATAAGACTGATAATTTCATAATTGAATTAGATTCGGGTCGAATATTAGAACTAAAAAAATATGAGATGTATTTTTCATAGCCTATGCGTTATTCGAATTAACTCTCTACATGTGTGCCAAATTTCATCAAAATCGATTAGATTAGAAAAATATTAGATATTAGAATTAGAATGAAAAGTATTTTGTGTGTCATAAGCTATCTACATTTTTTATTTAATTGTTTATATAATAATTTTTATTTCATAAGTCGATTAGATTTGAGTAGTAGTAGTAGTAATAATTATTTCCACTTGTACACCCTTGCGGGCTTTTACAATCTCCCATCTGTTTCTCTTTTTACAATAAGTTCTTTTTTTACAATGTTGTCTGTTATTTATATTTCTCCTCCACTTTTCCTTCTAGACTTCCCTCCCTGTCTCCTCCTCCCTTTTTTTTCCCGATCTTGTAGAATTCCCTGACCACCTCGCACAGTTCCTCCACTATTTTCTCTTTCCTTTTAGAGCTCTGCTCCATCTCGCTGCTATTTCTCCTTTCTGTTGTTCCACCCATCGCTGATAATTCCTTTTCACCTCTTGGTCCATTTGTGTCATTACCTCCACGCATTCCCTTATGTGCGTCAGTGTTTCTTCTTCCCTTGTTGCACACTCTGCATCTCGTATTCTTGAATCCTTTCTTTTTTCTCCTTCCCCATGATTAGATTTGAGTATATAATATTATAATTAGAACAATATTAGATATTAGAATAAAAAGTATCCTATGTCTTAACCCAGACCATAAGCTATCTACATGTTAAATTTCATTGAAATCGATCAAGCCGTTTTGGTGTCGCATTGGGTAACAAACGAACAGACAGATAGACAGAAAGTCATATGTACAATATTAGTTAGGATATATATATATATGAGAGAGGTGTGACTCCAATTAAAAAGTTGTGAGACGGAAAGAGACGCGATCGAAAAAAAGGCTCTCGATGAAACAATGGCGGCGTATATACTGTTTGACGAGTGGAGAGGGTGCGATAGAGCGAGAGAACGGAAGGGTAAGGGCGACGCACGCGTTTCGCAACAAAAAAGACACACGTGGAAAAAGCGCGAGTACTCGGGAACGTGCGAGCGGGCAATTCTCGAAGAAGTCGAGGCCAATGAGTGGCGATTCGATTCGGAAGAAAGAGTGGGCAAGGGGGCAGAGTGCATAACGTCTGTCTTTCTCTCTCTTAAACATGGTACAATATAAGTTGACCCTGAAGAGCCCTGCATGTAGCTCTCGTGTAATGAATCGAGGGCTACAGTGTCGCATTGTACATATGCCAATATATATATATATATATTAGTCGAGCACCAATAATTCTCACGTAAAACTCGAGTATGCGGCCATATCGAGAAGCATTATTTCTCGCGTATGTAGTACGCTCGACTGTTATTCAACTTTAAGCTTTACGAATGTAAGAATATAATAAAAAAAAGTAAGGAACGAAAGGGAGGGATGCCAGAATGGATCCCGTGTAGAAATTTCTTAGGGATACCTAAGTGCCGATCGGATCCCGATCAGGATATGATACGGATTCCCTAGAAGGGGTATCCTCGTTGGAATCCAGATGGCGCGCCCACTACGTAGCACAAGGCGGAGACGTGGTGGCAAGAATGTGAAATACGTATTAAGGGGCCAGTCCACTTTGGAGTTACGAAAAAAAGGCTATTTCCGCGATTTTTTTTTGAGGATTTTATAAAAGATATGAATATAAAAGTTGTTGGGCTTGATAAATAAAGTCTTGAAATACATTAAAAAAAAATTTAATTCATTTTTATTCATTTTCAAGTACAAAAACTATAGTTTAACGTAACGCCTCAAAAATAGGTGGGCTAGGTAGCTCCATCACAACTCGGCAACGGCTTGTCTGAAACAAAAAAAATCAAAGTCCATTAGTACAAAATCCCTTCTGATTGCTCATCATCGTCGATTTCTTCAAGTCTTGCTTGCTTACGATTTTTTGAACTTTTCAAAGTGGACTGGCCCCTTAAATACATTTTTCTTAGAAAATTAAATACATATTTTCTTAGTTCGAACGGTCTCCATTTAATTTAAATATAATTAGAATAAATAACCTATATCACTTTTCTCCAGGAAATATAAGTCTTTCAAGGTCTATATATTGTTTTTTTCGAAAATTTTTATCAAATGTAAAGAATTTTGTTCGAAATAGGGTCATTAAATGATATTTTTTTTTCATTGTAAAGATCATGTGCGGTTTTTAAAGCAAAGTATTTTTCTTTTTTTTTTTCAACAATTAACAATGAGATAGCACTTTGAAATTGTTGTTCGGTTCGGCTCGGCAAAAACGCGCCGAGAGCATCCGAAGTTAGCCGAGCGCTCTGTGACGTCAACGCGCGAAAGTCGGTATACGAACTACTCGTGTAATACGAGTATTCTGTCAGCGATGGCAACGACTAAATCGTATAAGTCTTGTTTCGTTTCTCTTTGTATAAATATAACGAAAAGTGCCCCTAATAGGTATTTATGAATGTGCCACAAGACATAAAACGTCGAAATCTGTGGTTCTCTGCAGCACGACGTGTCAACCCGAAATCATCGTCCACTTATTTTTGCTGTGAATACCACTTTGATTTCAGTGTAAAAGTGTTATAACATAATCTGTATTGAAATTTTTTTTTTTAAATACGTTTTCTTCAAAATACTTATGATACGTAGCGGCAATAACTGACACAATTTATCAAGCCTCTCCTAACATAAAAATGTTCAGTTATCCACGGTCGGTAAATTACTCGAATTTGCTTTCACGAATCCACTTTCACACATCGTTGCACGAAAATTAAACTATATTTCGACTTTTTCAGAATGCTCGAGATTTTTAGATGTAAAATGATACAAAATTTTCACTTTTGTATACACTCGCGTGTAAGCCGTATACATAGCCTATTCGGTCGCGTTCGAGCGGTGACGTCACAAGCGCCAGCGCCGATAGCGTGACATTTCGCGCCAACATCTACAATTTGAATTATCGTAATATAAAAACAATTAATAATTATCTTTAGAATTATTTCAAAGAACGACCCTTTTGACATTCGGTTTTAATATCACAAAAAATCAATTCTAAAAAAACATCAAACATTTTTTCTTTTAACAACTGAATCCTGTTATTAAAATATTTTTGACAGTTATACTGTAGTAGCAGTTTTTTCTTAATCTTTTTCAGATCCTTGAATAAATGATTTTAGAAAACGTCTAACGTCTCCAGCTGATACGGATCGGTATCTCCTCGTGATTTTTACATTTATCCCTGGCATCCGATTACTTGTCGAACTAGATCTTGTTCTAGAAGTTCGGGATTCTAGCCTGGATCCTATGCAAAGTTTCTATTTGGATTCTGACTAGAGTCCTTAATAGTTCCGCATTAGGATCCTGGCTGGAATCCGATTAGCGAGCGTTACATTTTGCTCTCGGATCCGATCCGATATCCGACTGGGTCCCGATTGAGAAACCAGGATCCTTGTCCGAATCGGACTGCATCCATGACAATATATCTGCACGGGTACTACTAAAACTTTCGTTTTACCGTAAACTGTTTTAAGATTTTGAAAATTACGAAAATGGAAAAAAGTAGAAAAAAAATTTCGATTGTAGACACGAAAGAAAAACTTTAATCACTTGTTATTAACAATTGGATAAAAATATGAAAAAACCCACCGTTTCATAAAATGTTTCGAGAAAAACGCATCAACTCGATGAATTATGGAAAATTATTACAAAATCTTTGCTGCAAATTAAAGTTCTGAGGCTGGTCTATGAAACTATGCAATAACGTTTCTTCAAAAATCTTGAGATTATGTAAACACCTTAAAGGCAATAAAACTATCCTGTACTGAGTATTTACCGAAAAGTTTCTTTATAAACATTCAATACCGCGCGCGCCACTGTCCTTTCGAAAGACAAATTTTATTTCCTCAGCTTCGACTTGACACAGAACTGAACTGAACAAAGTGTAAACAAGTTTTGGAACCGTAAGAATATTCACATACCAAAGTTTCACCCATTTTCACGGCAACTTCGTCCAAACGGACAGACGGACGGACGAAATTTCGATAAAATCACAGTTGTATATCGTCATAGCATCGTATTCCAACCATATCAGCTTAATAACGGGAGATTAATGCGGATTTCGCGGGAGTTTGCGCGTGGACGCGATGAGGCCGAAAAAGCACGAGCCCTAGGTAAGAAACCAACGAGAGGGATGAACGGAGGCTTTAGGGGATGAGACAAAGTATACGGCGAAAGAGAAGCCACTGTGTGTGTATGTATGCATATATATATATATATATATATACACACATATATATATATATATATATATATATATATATATATATATATATATATATATATAGAGCGCACGCGCCCGCGCGAGCGAAGAGGTCACAATGTAGAGACGGCTTTAGGATATTCAGGGGGTGGAAGTAACGCGTTTCGATTTTGCGTTAGTTCAGCTACGCGTGAATCCAGCCAAGGTCAAGTCGTTACCCGTTTCCAGGCGTCTCTGTACCACCCCCGTCGCGAGAAATCCCCTTACTCTCTTATATTCTCGCTTTTCTTTTGCGCTCTATCCATGCCAGTACGACTCGTATTTTACGTGACAATTAAATTTGCTAACTGCCAATTTTCCGATGGCTAACATTACATAGACATACCCGTGGAGAAATTTGTTGAAGACTTGCCAAATCCTACCGCATCCCCGAGTCAACATTTTCGTTCCCCATTCAAGCAGCAAAATAAAGGCCTCCTTCGCCGAGCAGAGATCGGCAATAGCGTACAATGTTTGGAACATCAATACGTTGGGGCCTCCGATGAATCTCCCGAATGGCAGAGACTGGACATTGTCACCCAAAGGAGGCCAATGCAGAGCGCAACTGAAACTGCGAAACCCCAGGTGGTCCTACTTCGAGCGCTCACGCAGAACCTACCGGCTCCCACTTTCAGCCTACTGTAGGAGCACTGTAGACCCTCTGGACCTTCCATTCAGCCTACCGTAGGCGCACTGTAGACTCTCCGGACCCTACATACAGCGAAAACCTATTTATTTCGTCATCGAACGGGTTACCGATCAGGCCACAATGGAGTGTTTGATGGAGGAGATATCGAATTTGGGCTCCAATGCAGGTTAGGCGGGGTCGAGGAAACGGACTTGAGATGGAAAGCAGGTTCAGGAGGCCTGTGCACGTTTCACTGTAACTGGGGATCGAAAGAAGATTTGGGAGGACTCACAGAGGCTACACTGGACCAAATGGAGGCCTCTTCATGGCACTGAACTCGACAAATGGGGTACTCGACAAGCAGGTTCAACGGACGCTGGCAGCTTGTGCATTACAAAAGAAATGGGTTCTGCGAGTGTTCAGAGGAGGCTATAAATTTGACTCAGGAAGTGAACCTTCTTTTCTCTCGCAGTTAACGAAGACGTTAAAGAGTAAAGGAATAAGTAATTGATACTCATTCAATGAGGGACTTGCGTGAGCTTGAAATTTCAAAAATACGTTTTTTCGATGGAGTAGCTTCATAGCCTGGGGTGTTAACTTTAATTTTAATTAAAAAAAAAACCAAATATCGCCTGAGTTGTGACGAGTTTTGTGATGGCTAAGATCGAACACTGCGCTACGGTGAATCATTGCGCTATAATTAACCCTTATTTCTTTTGCGTTTTTCTAGAAACTGTTTTATGAAACGGTGCAAGTCGTATGTTGAAATCTAATCGGACGATTCATTTCCAATTCGGACAGAGCATACTTTATAACATTTTCCATCGAATGACCGAATGATTTTTAGATATGTTCATCCATTTGTTAATAACAAATGATTAAAGTTGTTTTTTTTTCTCGCGGTGATCGTACTTTTCTTTTTCGCACTTGCCATTTTCGTAATTTTCACAGTTTCAAGTAAATATCCTGTCGTACGAACGTTTTATTGTCATACTAAAAGTATATTTGTTTATCTTTCATTTCAGATCGACCCAGTTGCCATAGTCGTCTGCACCGATTGGTCATGCAGCAACTGCGCCACTTTGCTTAAATAATAACCACTTCATTGTTTATCAATATATTCCAATGAAAAAAAAATACTCAAACTTGCCAAGACTATGCATCAATTGTGTGTAAAATCCTGGCTCCGTCATGCCGATACGTCAAACCGAAAAAAAAAATTTAAACGACTCGTTTTTTTTTAGCTTCAGGCTAATGCAGATCCGTTAATATTGTCGATATTATCAATATGATATTGAACAATTGCGACAATATGAGCAATATAATATTAAACAATCGAGAAAATATGATCAATAAATTATTGAAAAATAAAAACAATCCATTATTGACCAAACACGAGCTCGTCACGTATAGATATAGAGAGTATGAATCGATCGCCAATTCACGTAGAATGATCGATTGACAAAAATAAATAGTCATAAAAATAAACCTCACAGTGCGGTACGACGACTTTATCATTGGGACGGTAGGGTAGGGAGGGGCACGTTGAGCACTCGGGTAAGTTGGGCAATCGAAATATTTAAAAAACTAAGCACTGCACGCGGCTGCGTCAAATGGCGAAAAGAGAGATATGGGGGAGGGAAACACATCACGCCATCGCCCGTTGTCATGCGGCACACGAGACGGTAGCACAGGACTTTTCATTATTTTTGCACCCAAAAGTAAAAAATAACGTGATTGAAGAATTTTCTTCTACCATTGTATGAGGAAAAATATTTCAAAGTTCATTGCAATTAATGTTAATGTTTCAAAACCTAACTAATTAACAAGCAACTGTTGGTTCATTACTGCATTGTACCAAATCATGTTGCATACGTCTGATTTTTTAATGCAATTCTTACTTTGCCCAATTTACCTCATAATCATGCTCAACTTACCCCACTATCGGGTCAGGTTGAGCCAAACATGGCCTTAGTCATTTGAGAGCGATTATCTGTGAAACGATAAGGATGACAGGAATTTCGTCTATAGACTTTTTTTTCCCAGAAAAATGTCCTATTGACCAAAACAGGTTTCATTTTTATACGGCAGACTGTTAAGGAACTACAGGCCGATAATTCCAATTTTGCTCAACATGTCCCTCCCTACTACACATATATTCAGGATACGCGATTCGTAGCACGACAACCCTCACGTACATTCCTCATACAATTTAACACGGACGAGGAAAAAAAAAAATGTGTTTTCGCATAAGTATAAATGATCATAATGACTCTTGAGGACCGCGAGCCTTTCGATTTCGATTATTATTATTATTATCATTTTTTGCTATACACCGAGCGTTATTTGCCGTATATTTTGTCTGGATTCTCACGGCGTGTTCTCGTTAATGGCGAACGAATTGAGATACGAGACGAGATGTGTTTGGAATAATATACGGATAATGAGACCCAATTTTGTAGCGTTTGTGCTAACAAAGATCGCAATAATAGCTGGGCAATTAGCGGGACAGACTTTCACCTCGTTCAATATTCATACTTATATACATGTACATACGTATACACGTATATACAATCATTCTCAATGGTCGCGAAACGACACGTCTCGCAATTTAAATAATATTACATTGGACGAACCACCGCTATCAAAAAGCTGATGCAAATATTTGTTATAAATTGCTTATCGGGCACGTCTCGCCAAATTTGTTCAGTTCGCGTCACGATATATCCCATCGAACATCTCGATTCTCAATAGACAAAATTACATTGCGTTTCTTATGTCATGTCCGTTTGCGAAGCTTTCGCCCGCGCACTTTATTATGTACAATCTATTTATGCTCACAGCAGGAATCGATCCGTTCAAATATTCGGCCAGAGATGAATTTAACGTATGTGTACCCGAATTATGTCTATGTACAAATAAATCAATTGTATCTATAAATCTTTATATGCGTTATTTGTATTTGAACCTCCACTTTTTTAAAGGGAATGGTACATTTTTTTTTCAACCATCTTGTGGAGCACCTCAAGCCGCATAAAAAACATTTGGGGGTCAAAGTCGTTCAAGGTCATTCAAGGTCAGTATCGATGATACAAATCTAAATATCTCGAATCACTGCCAAATATTTAGTAGTGATCCGAGATATTTAGATTCGTTTTTCATTTTAATAGGTGTTCGAAATTAGCTTGAAATCAGAGATATCGGAGTTCGTAGTCATCGACAACACTTCGAATACCTTCTGTTTATTTACCAACCCGCGTTAATCCGTAACGTATATAGCTCAATCGAGGTTGTCGTTCAGTTTGATTTCGAATTTGGATAAGAGATATTCATAATTTGACGCGATTTGTGGTTTAAACTCAACGAGTTCTATCTAAAGTCTTTGAGTCTACGAAGCGTATGAGCTCGGACCTGACGGCCGAATAGAATTTTTTAATATTTCGGATAAGATTTATCTTCCCAGTATACATACGGAGTTCCCTTTGTATGCAAAAAGCAAGAAAAAAAAAGACAGCCCGCAATATTCGTGTGTATGAAAAACAGACTAAGATATATCGATACATAATAAAGAAATTATTACAGAACGACGACGCCACAGGGAAAAAAGAAATAAGACGCGAGTCCGCCACTCTCGCGTTTCCTTATCAGACTTTCATAGAATATTCATCGCGCGTATAATTCCTCGCATGTGCCAAATACTGTTTAATAATGTTAATACACTTAGGCCCGCTTGATTGGCTCTACTTTCATTGAATCGCCGAAAGAAAGAAATGCAAAAAAAAAAAAGAAGAAGAAACAGGGAGAAAAGGCGAGCGAAACGTTAAGCAAGTTGCTCGAACGAGGCGTCGTACATGTATGTATGTATTATATACAAACATACGTGCGGTATAACGACGAAACGCGATCCACCTTATTTTACCCGTCATTTTTTATCGCGAAAGCTACACCCTTACGTTCGCACAATTCGAATGAATAAGTGAACCGTTATCTTTCGCATCGTATCGAATGAGTCCGAGGTCTGCGCCTTCCTTAATTATATATCTTCGTATACATAGCACCACTTGAGTATACACAAAAAGTCTTTCGCGATGTCAGACACACACATGCACACAAATAAAGATATATATATATATATAGCGTGCGCGTTGCCGAGAAATCGGCCCGTTTTTTCCTCGCTTGCTCTTTCTATTGTTTTGTTTTTTGCTTCAGCAGAGGACGACGCTCTTCTTGACCATCTTGCTGTGCGGCGACCTAGCGTCAACTATCATTATTATTATTATTATTATACATGAATACACAAGCCGCAGGATATTCGCAAACGATAAACACACACGCAACCTTATCGGGACGATCATTATTGATGGCCTAAAAATCAGTTACATAATTCGAGCTTGCGACTCTTCGTTGTTGGTCTTGCTGCCACTCAGCGAAGGAGCAAGGTATATACGAACGAATATATATATATATATATATATATATATATATATATATTACGTGTGTGATTTAATTTTTACAGTTTTTTTTCCATACTATTAAATAGACTTATTAAAAAATAGACAAAACCGTGTTTAATCCGGGTAATATCCCCCGTTGCTTTCTACACGGAGAGAATTAAAAAGTAATTTTTGTCGTGAATTTCACGGTAAAAATTACCGTGATATATATCAATGTGGTGACAAGTGAGAAAAGCATAATAATTCGTATGCGACAAGTTTTTTTTAACTCACGTTACAGAAAAGTTCAAATACGTAGCTAAAATTTTACTATACAAGAAGGGTAGCGCGCACGGTAATTTTTACCGAGAGCACAATACATTTTCCTATAACACTCATTAAATTTTATAATAAATCTTAAAATAACTGTTATAAAGACGATACTTTTTTATAGACATTTTTGAAAGGCATAAAATAATAAAATGCACAGTAAAATTTCGCTGTTATTATATATTTTTTTAATTTAAGTTTTGCGTATTTTGTTACACATGAAAATTTACTAGAAAATCTGGCAAAATGTTTCTATCTGAAGAAGAAATTTTATTTTATTTTCGTGAAAATCTGTGTTTTACTCAGCAATAATAAGCGAAGTTTCAGGCTTGTCATCTGGTTACCGTTACTGCACGGTAATTTTTAACATTTAATTCTCTCCGTGTACAACCTTCTGCCACCGATCTGGTAGCATACAGATACCATCACGATAGAAGCTGGCTGGTTTCGAGGCGATAAAGTCATCGACGAATTTCCTAATATCTTCGTCATTGACCGAAATAGGTGATAGTCGGATGGGGCCAAGTCCGGTGAATATGCCGGATAAGGAAGAACTTCCCAGCCCAGGTTTAAAATAGTTGCTTGGGTCGTACGGGCAACGTGAAGTCGAGCGTTATCATGCAGGAGAATGACTTTTCGCCTTCCGTGTCCTGTGAATGGCCTTTTTTGCTCAATTGCTTCGCTTAAACGATTTAATTGGTCACTATATCGTTCTGCAGTGCGATCGTCTGACCCGGTTCTAGAAGTTCATAATAAAGAACACCCTTTGTGTCCCACCAGATACACAAAAGCATTTTTTTGACGTTCATTTGCGGTTTGGAAGTTGATGTTGTTGGTTCTCCAGGGTCCACCCATAATTTTTTCCGCTTGGGATTCTCATAAAAGATCCATTTTTCATCCCACGTCACGATTTTCCAGAGAAAGTTCTTCCTTCGTTGTTTGCTAAGCAACCAAAGACACGTGTCCATCCGTTGTCCGAGGTTATATTCGGTAAGTTCACGTGGGACCCATTTCCCGAGCTTCTGAATTTTTCCCATCGCGTGTAACCTCTTGGCAACGGTTGATCGATCAACTCCTAGTTGGGCTGCAAGTTCTTCTTGTGTCTGTGAAGAATTTTGGACCCCGAAAGTTTCCAAATCGTCGTCCGAAAATTTTTAAGGCTGTCCAGTGGGCGCACGGTCACTCAGTTCGAAATCATTGTTTCTAAAACGTTTAAACCAATAATTGCATGTTTCGTACGACAAAATACTCTTCCCGAACACAGAACAAATTGACTCCCACGCTTTGGTGGTACTTTTTCCTTGTTGGAATTCGTAAAGGATGCAGTGGCGAATGTACAGCTTATCGGTTGCCATTGTTCTTGCTACTTTATTTTAAGGTTATGATGCTCGCCCAATAAATTCATACAGCGTCTGGAAAAGGGCTATGTCAATACTTTAAAATCGTAAAAGGACGTTGAAATATTTCAACTTGAAAGAGGATTCCCAGCCTGCTAGAAAAATCTGTAAAAATTAATTCACACACCTAATATATATATATATATATATATATATATATATATATATATATATATATATATATAATAAGAGAATATGAAGATGGAAAGAGCGCAGGAGAGAAATTGATTGATTGTGTAGTTCATTATGTCCCGGTTAAAGTACTTTGGTACAAATTAATAATAACACTGTGAACAAACATTCATTCTCCTCCATGTGATTATAATAATGGAGAAATAATAGAGAATTGCACATAAAAAGAATTATTTTTTTTATTCAAAAAAATGTACTCTCCTCCTTAATTTTTTTTTAATAATTAATTTTGAATATATACATACATACATACATACACACACATATATATATATATTTTTTTTTTTTTGAAATTTTGATGGATTTATTTAAATTTACCTAATTATTATGCATTTGAGCTGAAGGACTACGGTCGATGGTTCATTGGCAGTGCCGGACTATCAAAAAAAAAACGCTATAAACATGTAAACCTTACCCCTCATATGTATACCAGACACTGTCAATAAACACATTTACTACTACTACTACTGTTATGCATTATTATTTATGTTTCATTTATTATAAATTCAATTACTAATTTATTATTTATTTAATTTAGAAAAAAAATGTATTTAAAAAATGTTGACTAGAATAATTGTTTCATCAATTTTAATTTCAAAGCCCAATTATTGATTTGCCTCAATTTATATATATATATATATATAATTCAATTACTCATTTATTATTAACTTAATTTAGAAAAAAACTATATTTCAAAAAATGTTGACTAGAATAATTGTTTCATTTATTTTTATTTCAAAGGCCAATTATTGATTTGCCCCAATTTATATATATATATGAATTCGGGCAAATCAATAATTGAAATTAAAATGAATTAAACAATTATTCTAGTCAACATTTTTCTAAATACATTTTTTTCTACATTAAATTAGTAATAAATGAGTAATTGATATATATATATATAAAAATTAATATTAAAGACATCCTCGCCAACGTAAAGTCGAGTACAAAGACGATTGGCTTATTTCGAGGACACTCCTCCAAGTCGAATGACTTTAAAACATCATCTCATCGTGTATACGTATACACGTTTACCAGGGTACGGATGATAGAACAGGGCGCAAAGCAAACGAATTAACAAGTAGGAGTCGCTTGTTTATTGTTGGGTGGGGACAAGCTAACCACGCCTTTGTCAAGCACGCCCTCCAATGCTATCACTTTCCCCTTTCCCCCCTATACCGCGTCGTCCATCCACACGGATCCCCCTTCCCCTCGGCGCCCCTGAATAAATCCCCACTTGAGCAAAACTACCCCCGTGACTCGACCGACCCATCGTCACAACGTGGAACCGCGAACACTTCCCTCCCCCCCCCCCCCCTCGCCGCCCCCCCCCTCATTCCACCCACCCCGCCGTGATGCGGTAACGACGAAGCTCCACCCCGCTCCCCGCGGAGCTGGGTTGGGTTTGGGTTTCGCGGTGTGGTAGCACCGTGGCGTCTTTACTTGGGAGCGTGTGACGTCACGGGCGGGAGATGAAAGAGAACATGCAACAGGCGGCTGTCGAAGCCGAGCACTCTCTCTCTCTCTCTCTCTCCTCGAGTCTTTTTCGGTCCTTGGCCCTCAATCTCTTGCTCTTTTGTTTCTTCTCTCCTTGTTTAGCCCTTCTTTTCTTCGGCAGAAAAAAAAGATGACGGAAAACAGAAGGGAGAGAGCGGAAGAGAAGAAAGAGAGAGAGAGAGAGAGAGAGAGAGAGAGAGAGAGAGAGAGAGAGAGAG